>JAOPJD010000024.1:578794-591601 GCA_026167825.1 Papilio polyxenes | reverse complement strand
TTTAAATAAATTATAACTGGCCAGTCTCACATACATAAAAACTTTTTCTCGCAATACTTTCTGAGTGACCTGGTACAAGCACTAATATAATACGTCACGCTCTAAACATAATTATTGTGTTTACATGCGTCTACATTATATCTCAAGGTAGTTCAAGATGCACCTTTAGCGCATCTGTCATTCATGGACGATACTTATCTCTTGTTCCTTATTGGCAATGCGTACAAACATTTCGACCAATCGCAAGGATCTCTAGTGTCACAAAGATGATCCCCTAAGCTTTGGAGCTTGGTAACCGGGTGCCAGATGTTTTTTCTTTGGGTACTTAAGTATACTAGTTTTTGTAGTAGCAATAATAATAAATGGGGCGTATCTACCGTTGTCGTTGTGGATTTTTTTCTTTAAAGGGATCAATATTTACGATAGAATTATATAAAACTAACTGTTGCCCGAGACTTCGTCCGCGTGAACCAAACCAAAAATTGTTTTTATTTTGCTTCAGAATTTTACTGATTATGTTAAATCAATAACAACTATATCCTATGGGAATTAAAGAACAAAACGGGAATTAAGTATATTACCGTAGTAAAAGTAGCCTATGCATTCCCGCGGGCTGCTTTTTATTTCTGTCTTTATTCAAATCCGTATTAATACCTACTTAAGCTAACATAACAAAATGAAAAGATTTTTAGAAAGGTCATCTAAAGGTCTAAAGTGGGAGATAAAAGTTTGTATTGAGTAATATATTTCCTTCAGAGGAATTACCTGATAATTGACAAAGATAATTTAGCACAAAATTACGCACCTACTTGTTTAAAAATATTTAATACGGATGGGAGCGCAGACAGAGGTCTCAAAAGGTTCATCTCGCGTTCAAACCTATCTGTGTCTATAAACCAAACACACTAATATATTTACCAACGCATTGCTACATACACGTTCATATAGTTTAAAAGTACCTACTCTGATTGTAATCGAATATATATACATATCTTTATTCAAAACTAGCTTTTGTCCGCGACTCCGTTCCCGCAGAATTTTAAAAAAAGGAAACGGGATAAAAAGTATCCTATGTCCGTATCTCGGTTCTCAACTACATACCCATGAATTTTCAGCCAAATCGGTTCAGCCGTTCTTGAGTTACAAATAGTGTAACTAATACGACTTTCTTTTATATATATAGAAGATATATTAAAAAGAAGGAAGAAAATAGTAAAGATAATTTGATGAAATATCTGAACATACTTTTTGCTCCTCAAAGTGAACGTTACGGACCTTGAATAGCATAGTTTGTAGGGCTCACATTGTCCACGACTACTGATCTAGGTATACATATAAAAATGATAAATCCACGGATGTTATATTAAACTATAAATAGCCAGTTTGAGCTATATACTCACATGCAATTATGTAAAAACAGTACTAACAATTATTATAAAAACTATAAATTTTGATTTGTGTTTTATCTGTGATATGGATAAAACTCATACAGTACAATTAAAGAGAAATGATTACTTATATATATTACTTATATTTAAAACGTACATAGTATACATTTCCCCGAAGGCAATGTCCGTAATTGTAATAAAGATGCATCAATATTAGAGTCCTTGTCACAGTAAGTTCTTGCGGTATTAAAGCACAGGTGTTTTATTTATTTTTTGTATTTCTGATCCTGGGATGTACTCGATGGTAGGAGCGCCGTGTTGCGTGCAGTGAACGGTACGTAAGGTCGGCGGGTCGGGCGCGCGACCGTCGACCGGTCCCGCCGCCCCCGCACCTTGCATGGAAACATTGGTCACGCACTGGACACGGGTGGATGCACTCACAGAACACAACCGTCCGACACCGCGCTTCGCAACCGACTGCGATCTGCGAATGTCTGATGCCGTCGCCGATTGATGGAAACAACGGCTGTAGACTTGGATTGGAGCTGCATGCAGCGCCTCCACCTGCCTTACGCTTGCGAAAATGTTGCGTATGCGCCTAATCATAATAAGGCTAAGGATGTTTATATATCTTAAGTGCATACTAGTTTTTTGTTAACCAAAGGATAGAGATAAGGTAGAGTACCTACCCGGCGCTTGGGTTGGGTACTCATATTTCCTAGTGTCAAAACATATACCGGGTGTTAGTAAGAGTGGTAGAGAGTATTTAATTAAGTCCAATAAACAAAAAACAAATGTTATGTTTACTATTTATTTGTCGCTTTTAAACGTAAGCAAAAGTGAAATATTCGTGTAAGGTCTTAGGGAAAATGAGAAAAATATGTGTGTAGATTCTATTATAAATTAATAAATCAATGACACAAATAAAAACAACGCGCATAATAATAATCATCATCGTCATCATCAGCCTGACAGCCCACTGGTGGGCAACAGCTTTCTCCAATAGGTATACTTGCCACAATGTAGAAATTAAGTAAATATTGCAGACTCTTTCTTATATTGAGTTTATTATTTATTATCGCCTTCTAAAATAATGATTACTAAGAATCTTACAATATTAATCGGCTTTTCTCAATATTCGAAGTGGAAATTTCTTCGAAAGAACTAATTAAGCTCTGTTACTGCGTCTTATAAAATTATTATTTTAGTCCAGGCAAGATGTCTGTCTCGCCTCGCCTACTCTTATATCCGAGATTCCAATTGTTTATTACGATTATCCCTTAATATATTTACCGGTAGAAAATATGTGAAAAAACTACTTGTCAGTTTTTCCCATTCACTAGCTAAGAAGCATTACCTATGGAATAAAGAGATATTTTTCTTCTACCTGCCTCTTAGATCTAGTCTAAATCCAGATTATTATTAACAACTTAGTGTAATTTTTATTTGTGAAAATTGATTTTTTTTAACAATAGCGCGCGTTCGATCGTATCGATTTAAAGCATCGTTCGATGGGCGTTTTGCTACGGATTGGAACAGCGTCTGTTTTTCCGTCTAAGTATAACTTCGGGGCTTTCAAGGGTAGAGTGAATAAGGTTTACCTAATGTGGGAAGCTAGCAAATACCATCTTTCACCTCTTAACTTCAGGTGGGATCGTGGTTAAGCTGGCCTACAAACTAAAGTAGCTTACGAAGTTTTGATATAGGTGATGCAATAAAACTGTTTCATATAGGTACGCCAGGATAACGCATCCTTGGTTTTATTGTTCCTTATTTATTTCTGTCTAAAATATGCCTTGATTGGGACATGAATTCACTGTATAATATTTACCACCAAATTCTCATCTAACTACAGATTGTTTTATTCCTGAAAGTCTGGTGAAAACTGATTTTAATTTAGAAAGCCAAGAACAATTTTAAATCTTTGAGTATTTGTTGTATTCGTACAACTTCGTCATATTATTAGGTACTTTAAAAAAATAACACAAGAGAGTTTTGTTTTAAATAGGAAAAACTTCTGGTTTAGTTAATTTTTAAGGTTTACATACTTAATTTGTAATCTGTTCAAAGCATACGAGTTTCCCTAATTTCGCGAAAAACTTTACAACGTTTATTAATTCCGTAGTTTTAATGTTCACACAGCTGCGAGATTGAAAATATCTAGACATCCTAGACATTCTTTGTGCATTCCGAAGACACATCACTTGTCACTTTTGTGCCTTATAACATTGAATAAATTGGATGGAAGATTATAATGCACTAGCTGTCGCCCGCAACTCCGTCCGCGCGGAATTAAAAAAAACCATAATAAGTAGCCTATATAGCGCTGTATGTGAAAAAAGATTTTCCCGCTTTTTTTTGAAATTTTTCCTGAATTTTCTTTGCTATAAACCTCACGGAGCCCGAGACCTTTCCAAGAAATGTAAAACCGTCGAAATCGGTTCGTGCGTTCTGGAGTTATAGCGTCAGGAAGGAAAACCCGACTTATTTTTATATAGTAGATAAGCATTAGTTACAAAAAAGCATGACGGGAAAACAAATTGGAAAAATTACGTTGAAGTAAACCTCTCATATTATTCCAATCTAATATATAAAAATTCGACAGCTAGTATTAATATAATAGTCACTAAAAGATACGCAATATATACACATATAAGTTTACATAAGTGTAAACAAATTTATAAAACCACATACCTGGTACATTAAGATATCTTAATTTCGACTTTTGAGCGTCAATCATTGCGTCCATACTGTTAAAAGATCAAAGTTTGAGAAAAAAAAACGTCCAACACTTCGCGAATCGCAAAATCGACAATTAGTAGGTAAAGGGCAGCGGCCCAGAGACATACAACTCGCGCGATGCCGTCGCGACGAATGAGTCCCGTTACATGAAATCAGTGCTGGGGAAGAAAAATAATAAGTCCAAGTTTTATTGTTGTGTAATGAAGTTTATAAGAAGGGGTCCGAGCTCGAGGTGTAAGCAGATGTAGAGTGCGCGTGAGAAACGGGGGTGGCTCGCGCTTGCGACCCAAACAGCTGTCTTAGCTCGTGGGTGTCTTTTGCATGCGAAGATAACTTAGGCACGTCTTTATCGACATTCACACGTTACGCCCATTTTATCGTATCCTATTGTTTTTCTTTCTGACCATGGTAACAACAAATAAGATTAACGTTATAGACCATGTTTTGAATTAAATCACATTATATTACGATTATCAATCTTATGTAATTTAATATTTACCTTAAAAGAAAGTGAATTAGGTAAGAATTAGCCATCATCGAATATTATTTAATAAAACTAAACTATAGTTGACGGTGAAATTAAATTAAATATAACAGAACATATTTTTATAAAATACAATTTAACCAACATTTACTCTTAAATATTTTTGGGAGCAAAAAAATCACACATCTATTACAAAGTGTATGTGCTGATTTAAATATAAAATAATTTACACCGTATTAAATAAAATAAATATTAGATGTTATGATTTGACGGATTCGGTCGATTTGACGACAACTTTAGGTTGTCTCTATTGCTTCCTAGTTCTTTAAAAAGTATGGCGAAAGACGATATCTGCATGATGGGAGGGAATTGAGAAACTATATATTGATAGAGATTATGAAGCCTACGTAAGGGTAAGTACCAAGAGACAATGTTGATGATGACGATATAGCATAAGGCCTATGTCATCGACTTGGAACATTCATATCGACATAGACTCCGTGCGCGCGATCATCGAATTTAACCTGAAAAGAGCACATCTAGTTCCTTTTTATTCATTATTCTCATTTCAACATCATCCTTTATCGTATTATGCCGTAATTAAGTCGACAGATATTACTGGCCCTTTGTCACATTCAGCCCGTTGACTTGAATACTAGAAACATATTCATTTTTTATTCTATACCAAAGAGTAACACCGTATTTAGCAAGTGCCTATTATATTCAATTAAACTTTAAACATCGTATCTTGTAAAAAAAACAATCTCAAACAAAATGCACTAAAAAGTAACAAAATAATGTCATGAAAACCCTCTATCGGCCGAAGTAAATAAGTGACACTTTATATGTGAGAAGTCTTAAACATAGTTACATTTATGTCCCTACTTAGGCCGAAACCGACTCCAAAATAACAATAATTATACAATATAGACATGTTACAAGAAAGAAGAGAACTTTCTTTAGAGTTTAGAGGGTTTTCATGACATTATTTTGTTACTTTTTAGTTAATACTCTAGCCTTCAAACATTTTTATTTGGATAAGGATTCATACCGAATATAATATAATAGCGCCGTAAGCTTACGATGCTGTTTTTCGTGTGCATTTTATTCGACGTTTTTTCACAATAACATGGTTATTGTGAGACATCTATAGGTGATAGATATATGCCACCATAGACTTTTATTTAGAAAATTTAAGGATATATAATTACACCATACATCATTTTTATGTAGGTCTTATAGTTTGACCTACGTAAGCCCAGAAACAAAATTGTGCTTTTTATTGTAACGCGATGTAGCATTTTTCGTTTGCGCGTAATTTTGTTCTTTCGATATCTCCTAAACTATTACACAGAATGATATAGTTTCAGGGGCAAATATAATCTACATTAAATTCCCTTGAAAATGAACATATTTATTTACAAAGGGTTAATACTGAACTCGAATAATAGAGTTGGAAATAGGGCATGAATTTATTGGATTTTTCTAAAGCAAAAAATGTTTATTGTGAGGAAACTATAGAAGATAGATACATATATGCTATCGCAGACTTTTATTTAGAACATTTAAAGCGCTACAATTCTTCCATACATCATTTTTATGTAGGTCCTATAGTTTAGCCTACGTAAGCGCTGACAACAAAAATGTCCCTAATTTTCACAACTCATTTTGAAGCTAAACTCAAAATCTACTAATCTTCTAGTTATTTTAAAAAATAATCAAAAAAATGGGACCCACCTTCAAACACTACCTTTCAATTAAAATACTTTTCATCAAAATCGGAGCACCAGGGGCGGAGATTCGCGGTAACACACATAAAAAAAGACTTAGTCAAATTGATAACCTCTTACTTTTTGGAGTCGGCTAAGAAGTTATTGATAAAATAAAATTTTAGAAGACAAAAGAATAATGCATAACTTTGGCGGGCCAAAAGTTGAAGAGGGTGGGCAAAAATAAATATTAGAGTACGTGGCTAAATGAAAACTGGAACAGCCACAATGTTGGCCATAGATTGGACATAGGGAGTGATAAACGAAGACGTTCTGCGATGAGTCTAAAAAATGAGAACTTTTGCACACCGTCAAGACGAGGAAAGTATCTACCTCGGCCAAGTGCTCCGGTATGAGAAATATGATATCCTCCAACTCATCTTGATGGGAAAATCGTGGTTACGCAATATCCGAGAGTGGACAGGAATTGTGAATGTATTTGCAGCACTCTCATTCTCTTTAAAACACAGAGCTAGCTTTGTGCTTTTGTTAGTGTAATTTGGCAGTGAAATCTCATAGTAAATAGAGATGACGAACTTTAACTCTGGCATCCATTTTAATTCACCGATCAAAGCACCATAGCTTTGTTAAATGGTCTTTATAAAAATAAATAAATAGCTGGTTGCATACATTAGTACTTATAGTTAAACGCTGTTAGTTTTGTCAGAAAATATGTGAAACCTTTAAGGGCATAGAAAATTGCATAAAAGTAAAAAACGACATGACAGCTACAGTACGAAAAGAACTGTGATGAGACTTTTATGACATTGGCAGTAGGGCGTTAGTGAGATATCATAATTTAGTTTGACTTATGCCCACCTATCCAGATATCCTTGTAGGTCTAATTTCATAATGTTTAAATACGTTTCTTTTTATCAAAAAAAGATATTTAGTTAAAAGGTTACTAAGAATTGACTCGACATTACATCACCTTATCTAAGTTTTGTTACCATCTCGCATGCGTCCACGGTGATCTGTAATCTAAATGGGTACAAGTGTAAATATATGTTATTAACTATTATTAACGAGTATTAGTAATCTTATTATAAAGTGACAAGTAACCTCATCCCATAAAATAACTTTTCTCTTTGAAACAATATTTACCAATTACCTTCATCTAACAAGCTCTCATAACGACTCGTTGGCACCACATTTTTTGCCACTACTACTGCACCGCTATAGCTTGAATCCATGGATTAATTTGTACTATATGATTTTTAAAGACTTTAGTTAAATTGCTTAGTAATAATTGAATATCGTCAATCACTAATTTTAATTACTAGAAACTAATTAAGATTGTTACCCAGTGAATATTATATGTATACTAGCTTTTGCTCGCGGCTCCGTCCGTGCGGAATTAAAAAATAACTTAATTAGTAGCATATGTGTTCTTCTAGACTATTATCTACATCTACACCTGTTGAGCCTTTCTGGAGATACCTTCTAACAAACATCCATCCATCTATCAATTCGTACAAACGTTCGCATTTATAATATTAGTAAGATTGTTACTACTATCTTACAGTTTATTTATTTAACTTACTTATAGCTGGCTGCGGTATTCTGATACATTTACGGGTTTGTTATAGTTATTATATTGAATTTTTTGCGATATTAATTAAATTACTTAGCTGAATGTAGGAAAATTACGCGATTATCAAGATTATTGACTATAATATGTCGAGCTTTTCACGTTTCGTTGGCGTGACGTAACTGTAATTAAATCTTCTTTGAAACGATAAGTGGACGGACAAATTACAGATAAATTTACTACTTATGAAATAGTTTTAAACTATAGTTGTACAATTATCCATAGGTGTCCCCCTACAAAACAATCCGTGAGATTCTCACGGGTGGCACCTGGCCACTAAAGGCGGTGCGGTGTGGGGGTCCGCGCTCTATCGGTAAAGGTAGAGTTAATTGTGCTTCGGTTTTCAATGCAACTTTCCACCTCTCCTTTGGATTAACATATTGTTATTTTGCATTCATACCGTTACATCAGTCTTCTTTATTATGAGTCAGTTTCTATACGATATAATTAATGATAAGCATTTTATTAAACAACTGCAACAACATTTACTGATTTTTCATTGTTTTAGATAAATTCAAAGATCTCTACACAACTCAATTAAAATTTTGTCTTTTTAGCATGTAGTGTCATCATCATCAGCCTATAGTTCACCCTAAAGTGGATCAGCACAGTAAGTTTTGCTCTTTCATACACCGCTATCATGTTTCGTATCTGAAATCACACTGAGCAGTATACTTATAGTTATTACTTATTTGTCTCTATCCGAAAGAAGCTACGGTAGACTGCTAGGTTATATGAATGCTGAGAACTGAAAATAATTTTTGAAATTTTGGAATACATACCGTTAGCGTTTGAGACTTCATAACGATACCGTTAACCGATAACAAAAAAGTAAGTAAGTATTGTTTGAAGGGAAAATCTCTTCCTGGTGTACTTACCCCTTTCGTATGTATTTTATATTAGTCAATATAAAATACAGTTTTATCACTATATTATAAACTAGCTGTCGCCCGCGACTCCGTCTGCGCGGGACAAAAAAACGATAATAAGTCGCCTATGTGTTCTTACAGACTATGTTCTACATCTGTGCCAAGTTCCATCAAGCTCCGTTGAGCCGTTCCGCAGATACCTTCAAACAAACATCAATCCATCTAAACATCATTAGTAAGATGGATCAATAATTTAATGAGAAGTTTTAATGTCGATTTCAAATGACGAGACACTTGTTTTGATACATACATATTGTTGTCACTATTATTTTAAGAAGAATATGAGGGATACGTGTCAAGGCAAGTGTCACTGCAGTCTCAACCCAGAGTTAAAAAGTTACACGCCACAATTTATTGAGAATTATTTTTCCGAAATAAAATATAAAGGAACTTACAAAATGAATTAAAGAATAAACCCTGTATTTAGTTTATTATTTTGGAACATCAAATCACTCCGCCCTTACGTGCTTATTCATAGTGGCCACTCCGGCTTGCCGTGGGAACAAGTCAGTATAGCAATGCGAATAGCCCTCCGCCTGCTAAATACCTAGGCAGGGGTGAGATTTCTCACGAGCCACACCTGCGCTGCGCCCTCAAACTCCCTATTCCAACACACTAAATGTTTATGTCACAGTCACATTTGAAACTTCTTTGGTTTATAATCTCACTACTGTAAAGTAACGGCAAATTGTCAACTGATCCGCCTGGTTAGAATTGATATGTTACGTTTGGAAAACTGGGCATGATATTTAGGTATGTGAAAAGTAATAAACAATGTTTATCAGACGAATAACACGATTGTTGTGTTTAGATTTTTGATTTGATTATTTTAGTTCACAATATGCTGTCAGTTTATAATCTCACTAGATAAAAGGTTAGGTTTTAGATTTTTAAGGATTACAGAATATTAATATAATCTTACTAATATTTTAAATGTGAATGTTTAGATGGATGGATGGATGGATGTTTGAAGTTATCTCCAGAATGAGTGCATGGACCTCGATGAAATTTGAAATAGAGGTAGAGCATAATCCGGAAGAACACATAGACTACTTATTATGTTTTTTTTTTCAATTACGTGCGGACGGAGTCGCGGGCGACATCTAGTAATAAAAACGGATAATATCACCTTTCTTTATTCTCTCTTCTTCTTCTTATTTTATTTTCATTATAAATTGCCAGATAAATTTGTCGCACCATCAATCTCCTCTTTCTCATCTTTGTAATAGAAAATTTTACATACGCATAATAATAACCATACATATATATAATGAAGCATTCTGCAATAAAAAAATCCAAAAAGTCAAAGGCATCTTCATATTTACGCCTATTCGAGTCAACCATCAGTATTGTTTTATGTGAAACCGTACTTATGGCGACTGACCGTACTGATCTTTATTCCTACAAGAAAAAACCAATAGAAAAAGTAATACTCTGTACTAATTTTGTAAAGATCGGGAAATATTTTTTCTCAGCTCAGGGTCCGGTCTTACTCTTAGCATCCGAATAAAAATACACCTATTTCGCAACAAACGGGCATAGCAACAGCAAAGTGGAATGTTTTAGTTTAAAATGTCGATTTCTGCAGAAGCTTTAGCGATGGCGTGGGGTGAGAACTTTAAAGTTTATTAGGGGAGATTTACGAAACACGTGTTGGTTGAAAATCAAGTCTGTAGGTCAAAGTGATATAATAAATATTTTTTTTTTATAATAAATAGGACCTATGAGCAAACTGATTTCAATTAAATCCGTTGCTGAATGTACATGGCAAAATGTTAGTAATTTTTCTAATTTATATTCAAGAAAGAGTAAAAGTATGACATTATTAATGTTATTTATTACCACACTCAAAAGTTAAAATAATGATTTTTGATACTTGAAATTTATTTGACCAGATTTGCCCTGGTTATAATCGAGAAAATCGTTTAAAATATACGGATGGTGAAACGTTGACTATTTAAGCTGAGATGAAATAACAATAAAATTTTCCTTTTAACAAGTTAGTTTCGTAGAAAAATAGTCCGTATTATTTATTATGAACGGTACCAACTTTTAAATTATTTTTTTAACTACGTTACAATAAATTAAGGAGAGTTAAGAAGGTATGTCATAATTCTACTTTACCTTACTTCCTTCAACACCCTATATTACATGCAAGGATATCCGCTTTTACGCTAATATTTGCGACCACGTCATGTAGATAACGAATAACCATATTTATATCTGATTGTCGACACCCTTAAAGTAAAATGTATGAACTCTCTCTAGGCCTAGCTCGTATCCCACATGGTGATGGTTTCGGCTTTCCTAATCAGTTTCTTCCACTTCGCTCTGTCCTCGACATTTTCGTCTGAGACTTAGCACTCACTCAAGTCTTTAGCACTACATCTTTCCATCTAGTTTTGGGACTGCCTCTGGATTTGCGACCGGGAGAAAGATGTAGTGTTAAATTACCGACGTAGTCCGGCGGCCTCCTCTTTATGCAGCCAGACCATACCATCGCAGCCTAATCTCATGCATCTTGTCAGCGATGCCGCGCACACCGAGGCTGCCTGGCACGAAGTCGTTGCGGATCTTATCTAGTGACGCCGCACATCAATCTCAACATTTTCATTTCAGTAACTTGAATGGTATGCACGTTCTTTTAAATATATGAACTAGAAACTAACAATTATTTTCTTTTGAAATAATATTACTACCTTCAACTTAATGTGTACTGCAAAATTACTAATGAAAAATATAAAGTAAAAAATCATAAATGTGAGAAAAAAAGTCTGATTTGATCAACAAACTTTCTATATCTTCTTAGTTTGTATATTTTTTTTTATTTAAATTACTAAACAAAGGAGCTATAGCGCAACATGTTTAACTTTTATTTACTGTGGTATTCCAATACCGAAAACCTAAAAAAAAACATGTTTTCATCGCTTCCCTCTCGATAAGTAAAAGAGCAACAGTATTTGATAACGTGGATAAGGCAGAGTCCAAGGGACAGTGTTATTTCTTTCGCCTATAGAGCCGGTTCTCGCATAACCAGGTACTTACTAAGTGTCGGACACACTGTATGTTGCTTACAGTGTAAACTGATATGAACGACACAGCACAGCGGACAAAAATCCAACTGTTTTTATTAACGTATTTGTATACCATTTTTTTACTTCCTAAAATTAAAAAATGAGTATTTTTGTGTTTCAATCATTCAACATCATCAATCAAACATTTCGCAATCATTAGTTTTGTTATAATCTGTATTTTTTATATTCTGGCAAGCAAATGACACATTTTCCATCTTCCGACAACTTTGAATTTGAAAACGTCAAAATTGTGAAACGAAAGTCTGGTTTGGTATTGATTTTTTGATATTCATAATACATAATCTCGCTGTTGCTGCATTTTGTTGGGAAATTGAACAGTAAACGCTATCTGCAGAAAAATGTCGGCGAAATTGAATGAAGCTCACGAACATTGCAAGGCTGCAGAAAAGTTGTAAGTATCGATACCAATTTTTTAACAAGAGATTCAGTATGAAAGGTTCTAAGTTGTTGTGATTTTTTGAAAGTGCGATGTTGTGATTCTCATTACCATATTGTAAGGACGATGAGGAACATTTTCCCTCAAATTCGTCACTCTTGCATTTTATGTTAAAACCGGCAAAGCGTTTTAAATTATTCTTTTGTTGCGAATATTAATGAAAAGCTGTGATTTTAACATGCTATAATATAATGCGATAATATGCTAATCTCGTTTCGATTCGCAAAATTTGATTTTTGTAAGGATATTTTTTTTTCTTTTTGTTGCTGGCTGTATGCATGCATGTTTTATATATCTTATATATCTATATATATAAAAGAAAGTCGTGTTAGTTACACTATTTATAACTCAATAACGGCTGAACCGATTTGGC
>JAOPJD010000024.1:234976-246356 GCA_026167825.1 Papilio polyxenes | reverse complement strand
AAACATTTAACTACATATTAGGTGTCGTAGTAGTTATTTTGTACTTTTTACTTGCAGCAATGAAGCAAGCTGTCAAACATTTAATTTTATTCTGTCTGTTATTAGTTATTACGGCCGGTCGTTTTTGCTAATAAATTCAATAATTTACAACACTTCCCCGAATCTCCGTAATTCATCGAGTTGAGCCTCTGCTCCTTGGGTTTACGTCGAGTGTTTTCATCAAGCTAGTGAGTGTTTGTACTAGTATACCGAGACAGAGACTCTTTTAAGCCAGTTAAGTGCTCGTGAGTGACTACCATGTCAAGTAAACGTTGTTGTGTTCCTCAGTGTGCAGAAAATGTATTAGAAAATATAACTATAAAATGTTTTATTCTGACCTACTACGACGACTATTATACCAATGCAAAATAAATTATTAAGATTATAATATGGGTTTTATTTTCTGCAGCCTTAAGTAATCCCTTAATTTATTCATATGCGTTAGTCTATGAGTAAATTACGGGGTTAATAAAAATAAATTAACTGAATTTATAATAAAAACCTGCCTGAAAGCAGGAATGGTGGTAGACATATAGCTATTTATATAATTATATATATAGCAGGAAAGTTGTATGTTTGTAGTTACAGATGGGGTCACCAATCGCTTTCCTTCTGAACTGTTGAGTAAAGCCTCTATTCCTATATATAAGAAAGTACTCTGTGGTTAGTATCCTTCAAAGTAGCCGAGTACCACTTAACAGCAATTTTATATGTACTTAAATATAGTTCTATATAAAAAGAATAACAGTAATGGTCCTCATAAGCAATGTAATATAATATACATTTTTATTATTTACTTTAAATCATATAGAAAATTGCTTGTTAGAAACTGTAATCAGGTTGTATATATCTTAATCCGCAGTTTTTAAAGCTTGCATGGTTTATCTATATAACCTACATACCTTAATGCTATATTATAATTGGATAGTGATGGATATTATTTTAACTGTGGCCTCTATTTTTGTTAATACTACAATGTATAGATATACAATTGAACACATAAGATAATGTGCATAAATATATTCACTTCCTGAAATAAAAGAAAAATGTTTGTATTAATTTATTTATATATTAGTGGGGAGTGATTAATTAATATTGATGAATAACTTCTTTGCTTAAGGGAAATGTAATGGCTTGAGTAAATTCCGTAAAAATTTTAATGATGTAAATATTCTGTTTAGGTCAATGTATGGAATGGTAGCCTTGAAATTGGTGTTACAACACAAAATCCTGAATATATGGACTTACCTGCCACAGCAACCAAATTGAGAAATACCGCATGGGTAAGTCAAACAACTATTGTTTATTTGAAACATATACAAATGCAATTATTATTACAAAAATAATGCAGTTTATTTTTTACCATTTCTAATAAATTGGTCTATGCCGTAACAAATTTTTTGTATGAAACTTAACTCATATATGTTAAAACTCTAGCTTAAAAAAAAGTGTTAAGCTACAATGTCTACAAATTAAAATTACGACAATTTTCATATTTTATCACTTGGCTATATAACTTCAGTTATCAATACAGCACAATTTTACATTTCAAATTATATTAGTATGGCCACATTGTATTTTTTTTTATAAGAGAAGGGGGCAAACGAGCGGCTGGAACACCAATGTATGACTTGTACATGTCTTTTTCTAGATTCTATCAGGCAGTTCAGTTGTGAGAGATGGTGTAACACATTTACCATCATATGGCCCAGAGCTTGACACACTGCAGGAAGGGGACTGTGTTGGTGTCATGAGAACTAGTCGAGTATGTCTTTATTAATAAGTTAATGTGAATTAATAAGTCCCCACTGAGGGCCTCGAGCCTACATTAAGTGAATACAGTTAATTAATTAAATTTGCTTTAGCATTGAACTGCACTGCACTGCACTGCATTACATCTGAAATTTTGCATTTATATACATACTAGCTGTCGCCCGCGATTCCGTCCGTGCGGAATTTGAAAAATACTTAATTAGTAACCTATGTGACATTCCAGACTATGCTCTACCTCTATGCTAAATTTCATAGAGATCCATGCAGCGGTTCTGGAAATACTGTCAATCAAACATCCATCCATCTAAACATAAGTTGTTGACCTAATTGCAGTGTGTGTATGAAATGGAATCACTGAAATATATAGGTTATAAATATCCTGGAATATAATTGTTAAGTTGTGTTTTATTTTTGTAGGCTGAGTTACTATTTTTCATCAATGGAAGATGTCTCGGTGTGGCTGCCATGGATATGCCCCCACTTTTATATGGGGTTATCGATTTGTACGGACAATGCGTTCAAATAACTCTCGTGCCGCAATCGCCCACTACACCTAGATCTGCAATAACAAATGCAGAATCTGTAAGTATGTTTTGTTAACATGGAAAATGTAGGATATGAGTGGAGTATGACCATGAAGTTATGCTCTTTTATTGCTTTTAAAAAAGTACTCAAGTAAGGCGGACATGTTTTTATGTATGGGTGTAATATTGTGAAAAAAACTAATAGGATATAATTTTTCTAATGTTACTTTAGTAGGGTTTTTGTATGTTTTTTTATTATATGAAAAGGTGGCAAACGGTCTCCTGAATTCGCCGAAATAGCGAGGCGTTGTCCATGGACATCCGCAAATGCAGATGCGTTGCCTACCTTTAATCAACGGAGGAGGGGACGCACAGAAAGAGGACATTTCCCCTTCCCATGCGTTCCCTCTTCCGCCAAATCCACTTCCCCTTCTCATCCTTTCCTATAACAAAAAGATTGTGAAGGGGAAGAGGATTAAAATTAGGCCTCCAGCACCACACTCATCAGACTGTACTATAATTGCTTCCACTTGAGGCCTGTCTTCTGTGTGGTCATGGTTTTTCACCAGGCGAGCTAATTCGTGAAACAGATGTTGTTGTTGCTGGCATCTACCACTGTTGAATAATGTATATAATGTTTGTATGTTTTAGCAAAATGAAGCAACGCGTCATGACGGGCCAGTGGCACTCATGGAGGTTGTTAACTATGAACCCTCTGTTGACACATTCCCCAAGGGTAGCCGGGATGAATATGTTAATAATTCTACGGAAGCTTCTTGTATACACTGTAAGCAATGTTTCATACATCAGCTTGAGTCATTTCACTGCTGGTCATAGTCCTTCCCAATGCCTTATATATTAGAAGATCCGTAAGGTGTGACATAGCCGCACCAAATGGGATACTGTAATCTCTGCCTAATGGGTTATGGGCGTGAGCTGTATTCTTGTGCAAAGCACTGTATCAGGTTTATTAATGTTTTTAATTGACAAATGATATACCTCGGGTTTAGTTGATTGTGATTTAAAATTTCAGATAATCAAGACCGTTTGAGATTTCATACAAGGTGCGGTGTATTGGTGCGGTTCTCACATCACAATAGGTAAGTTGTTTGAAATAATATACTGATAAATGTCACTGCTTTAATACTTGTATTAGAGGTTTATAGTCTTAGAAGTTGTTACATTTGTATGTATGTATGTATGTGTATGTAGGACGGCGGAACGAGCGCGGCCAATGGACGATTATAATGATGCTGTGGTGATGACGTCACGACCGTTGCATGATGGTGAACTCTTCGAGATACGCATCGAGCGCCTCGTGCATAAATGGAGCGGCAGCATTGAGGTAACCCACCCCCCCCATCAACATCCATACATACATACACTGCCAACATCACAAATATCAGCACATACACATATAATGCAGGCAGGGTTTAAGAACCCATAATAAACATACAAGGATTCATTTTCATTTGTAGGTTGGCGTGACCAATCATAATCCAGCTACTCTTCAATTCCCGTCAACTATGACCAACATGGAAACTGGTACAGTCATGCTCTCCGGCTCCAAAGTGCTAATCAACGGTCAGGGCACATGCACTGAATATGGCTCCATGAACCTTGATGAATTGAAGGTATGTATGCAAGTGGGTGTTGTGTGTCATGTGCAACCTGTGTCATGAGGCAAGAGGAAAGAATGTCAAATGGTTCCATACACATGTCACTTGACTTAGACAAAACGCAAAAGTTAACAAATTTTCAGTATCACGCATTTCAGTGTGTCATCTGAAATACATTTTGGATTTATACAGTTTTCCTTTGATGAAAGTTGTTATCCGAGATAAAAATAGAGGAATTTCAATGTATGGCGATGGTGAAAACTTTGTTACAAGGAGGGTGATATGGTGGGCCTGATGAGGAAGTCGTGTGGAAGCCTGCACTACTTCATCAACGGCGTGGATCAGGGTGTGGCCGCAAGGGACGTTGCGGCACCCGTCTGGGGCGTCGTTGACCTCTACGGGATGACATCTAAGGTACATTTAGCCCACTCACAACAATGACGGTAAGTTTACGATCAAAGCAAGGTACAACTGAGAGGAATATACACTCGACTAGTGTGTAGAAAGTTGCCGGTTCAAATCTCGTGACTGAACAAGGTTATTGCACTAGTAAGTTCCACCGGAGAGAGGCCATAGAAAGAAGGGTTTTATGGATGTATTTGCCAATGTCATATATCCTTCATGGTGTTGCTTTAGATGAAGAATCAGAAAAGTGGAATCTTAAGTACGAAGTGATAAATATTTATGTGTGGTTCATTTATATTTGATTACATAAGTTTTTAATATATGCAGGTTTCTATAGTGGATGCATACGATGACAGTAACCTTCATGATATATCTCCGTTGCCCAGCGTGTCAGTGCTAGCCGGCCTAAGTATGTATACATTATACATATTAATTAATAAGATTTGTTTGTTTTGAATTTAATAAACACATATTGATCTTTTTTTTATTAAGAAATTAAGCTTTTTAGTGAGTAAACTAACCAAATTTTTAACCTAACTGAAATCAAAGATTTTTTTTTTCAAAGTTATTGTTATTGTGTGTGTGTATGCGTGTGTATTTTGTTTGTATGTATCCGTTCTATTACAACTGTTTGTAGCTTAAGCGGCACCGACTTTGAATTTATCCAGAATATGACTGAAATATTTTTTTTTTCTTTTTAATAAACTAAACCGTTAATATAATTTACTAGATTTTACCCGCGACTTTGTCGTATGCTACTCAGTGATAATGTAGCTTTCTAATCTTCCTAATATTATAAATAGGAAAGTTTAGTTGTTAGGATGTTTGATTGATGGTATCTCCGGAACTGCTGAACGGATCTTGATGAAATTTGACACAGATGTAGATATCTGGAAAAACACATAGGCTGTTTATTATGTTTGTTTTTTTAATACCGCGAGGATGGAGTCGCGGGCGACAACTATTAGTATAATATTTGAGATTATTCCAGTAGTTTTTTTTTTAATTTATTCGTGAGTATGTCACACAAAAAGTACAAGTCTTTCCAATGTAATCTTACTTCTTACTAATATAATAAATACGAATGTTTAGATGGATGAATGTTTGTTATAGGGTATCACCAAAACGGCTTAATGGAACTCTTCTTAAAATTGTCATAGATGTAGAACATAGTCTGGAAGGACACATATGCTACTAATAAAGTTTCTTTTTAATCGTGTGCGGACGGAGTAGCGGTCGACAGCTAGTATTAATGTTTATTATGTTATTGTTGCAGATGAGCTAGCACCTGAGATAGACACGGATGCAGACATAGATACAGACATGAATGAAATTGAAGATGACAGTCATTTATTTCATACGATGCGTGCTTCGAATGTTGTTATTATTAACAATGGTAAGACTGCTTATAGGCCTAAGTGAGTATCAATTTTTATACATTTCTTATAAGTAGCCTATGTGTTCTTCTAGACTATGTTCTATATCTGTGTCAAATTTCATCAAGATCCGTCGAGCCGTTCCGGAGATACCTTCAAATAAGCATCCATCCATAAAATTTTCGCATTTATAATATTATACGCCAGGCTAGAGACAAGATACGTGGCTGTTCTTAAAAAAAAAGTCAGCTCAAAAATATACCTAATATATTTTAGTAGTAATGATAATATAGCTTATGTATGAATATGGATTTTTTTTACAATCAGTATTTATCAACAGCAATCCTGTATATTTACTGTAATTTAGATATTTAAAAAAATATATCAGAATAGCGAAGTTTTCCAGCTATTTTTGTTAATAATTTCAAGTATAAATATAATGTCCTCGTTTTGTTGGAAATTCAATAAATACTTTTTTTATTATATTCGTATAGTATATAATGTAATATTTATTTATCAGCGCTATGGAATTCTTCAATGAAGGGCTCGTGATGACAAGCCGGCCCTTGAAGAGTGATGAATTGTTCCAAGTTAGAGTCGATGTGATCGTACCAAAGTGGGCTGGGAGCATTGAGATCGGAGTCACGCAACATACATCAAATGAAATACAGTTCCCATACAAATTGAGCAATGCCAAGTGAGTTAAATACACATCTTTTAACAGTAGAACTCCGCTGCGGTGACATATGACATATAGACTAAGAAATTAGACATACTTTCACACTTAAAAAAAAACATATATATTGTAAAAATTTTATGTATTTTACTGTGAGTTTTGATTGTTGAAACATTTGTATGAAAATTTGAAAAAGACAAATAATCTGTTTCATATAAATGTTTTGTTAAAACTAACTGGTTCACTTGTTGACTAATTAACTAACTATGAGTGCGACAGGTATACCTAAAGAATTGTAGTGATGTAATTTATTAGCAATAATTAACACCTTTTTTAAATGAATGAATGTGCATTTCGTGTCATTCGACGGAAACAGTTACATCGTCATAAATTTCAATTTGTAAAAGGAAGCTATGTTGACAGAAGTGGCACGTGGGCCTTGGTCGGCGAAGACGTGATCCGCGACGGTGTCATCATCAGCTCGCAGTACACCAGGAACCTCAACAGGCTGGTGGTAACACTTTGCCAACATTATATTAGTACTTTCTAACGTAGAATGACGAGAAAGGTTCTTAACGCTGTCAAAAAGGTCAAAATTCTTAGTATATTCTAGATATTTCAGTTTTATTTCTAGATTATTATTTTAAAAAGATAGTGAAAGGAAAATTGCTATTCCACCGTTGGTATGATTGCAGGAAGGTGATACAATCGGCCTGATGCGTACCAGCCTGGGGGTGTTGCATTTCTACATCAACGGAGAAGACCAGGGTCCCGCTGCTTACAATGTACCTGATCAAATCTATGGTATTATTGGTGAGGAAAATGACAGATTTTACGAAAAAAAATATATAACATTGGTTTTTTTCTGAGAGATCAGTTTAATTTTTTTTATTCCACAGATCTGTACGGACGCGCGGGGCAAGTAAGTATTGTGGAGGGTCGAGTTGACCCTCCAGTGTACTCGCCTGAATCACCACTTTCCACTGAATCCATTATCACGTCTTTTCCGTAAGTTTTTATACTAATTTAATTTTATAAATGCGCTTTTTGATATTTTACCAACTGAATTCAATGTTTTTTTGTGTATTTTAGGGAGATGTGTTTCCACCTGGTGCATGGTCGTAATGCAGTGTTGTCCCGGTCTCGTCTGACTGCATCAAGAGCCGCTGTCTACTCTGAGTTTAATGATGCTGTGTTGTTCAGTTCACGACCGCTGCGTGAATGTGATATGTTTGAACTACGTATTGACGCCATGGTCGACTGTTGGATAGGCAGCATTGAAATGGGTAACTAATCTATTTATATAAAAGAAAGTCGTGTTAGTTACACTATTTATAACTCAAAAACGGCTGAACCGATTTGGTTGAAATTTCATGGGTATGTAGTTGAGAACCAGGATACGGACATAGGATACTTTTTATCCCGTTTCCTTTTTTTTAATTCCGCGGGAACGAAGTCGCGGGCGAAAGCTAGTATTTAATATATAAAATAGAATTAATTAGTTGCCTATGTGTTCTATGTTCTACGTATATGCAAAATTTTAGCGAGATCTATACAGTCGTTCAGGAGATATCTTCAAACATCCATCCATTTAAATTTATTTATATTAGTAAGATTTTTATGTATTACCGATTTTTTTATTACAAGAAGAACAATTGGTGTATTCAAATATTTTGTAATATAATTAGAACAATACATTTCGAATAGTTTACTTCATATTATAACAGTAGCCATTGTACTAAAATAAATGGGAAGAAAAACGCAAGCAGAAAATTTAAAAATTAATTACGAAACACTTTGTGAACAATATTTTGCATAGAAAATTTTGTTAGTCAGATCTTTGTCAGTTAGACTGACAAAGATCTATTAACCCATTGACTGCCAGCTACGAACACTTAATCAGCTACAGATAAAAATTACTGTAATAAATATAATATTGTAAAATTTCATGTATTCTTAAAAATAAAACCTTGGCACCCAGGGCAAGACGCTCTAAATATGTTTGGCAATCAATGGGTTAATGTTAACTATATAACTTATTAACTAATGTTTAACTCAACGGGATCAGATATTAGATTATAAATGTCCTTTATATTAGGTGTGACTGGTATTCGACCTGAGGACTTGGAGAGTGGTGCGGGGGGTGCATTGGCAGGCACCGCTACTGACCTGACAGGGGATACTTATGTTCTGAGCGGTGCTGCTGTTATGAAGGATGGAGAATGCGTGCGCAGCGGTTACAGACTAGATCTAGACACACTCTCCGTTGGCAGCAGAGTCGGTGAGTGATTTACCATAGGTTTCTGAAACCAAAATATTCGTTTAAAACAATATGTTATAAATGGGGATTTGATCTTAGAAACCGACTATTGTACATAACATTTAAACTAAAATCCTATACATTATACTTACCCTTGTTTTTAAGGAAATTATGCGAATTGGTGAACGTGAAAATTTACATATTTGAAACAAATATCTTTGATGGGATTCGAATCCCAAGTCCTGTAGATAGTAAATCAAGTGTTTAATCCCTGAGCCATCGACGTTAATAGTAGTGTATATATTCGTGTATTATATATTTGTCAGGTATGATGTGGCATGCGGACCGCAGCCTGCATTACTACTTGGATGGCATGGACATGGGACAGGCGTGGCATGTCCCACATCTCAATATCTACGCAGTCGTTGATCTCTACGGCCAGTGCACTCAGGTCCTATACCCTGTCTCTCAATTACTATGAGTTTCTATTGCTAATAAACATGTACTAAAACATATCTTTACCCATCTCAGTCTATAAAAAAGGGAAATAAAAATTTAGATTACGCCATTGAAATCTTGATTATGTGAACAATGAAGGAAAAAAGTTTCTAGGAAGTTTATTTGTAGAAAGAAGTCGTTATACTATTTTGTCTTTGCATTTTAACTTAAATTAAATTTTTGTTGTTCAGGTGACAATTTTGCAGAACGAGGCTCGCACTTTCAACTACAACCCTGGCACAGCATCAGATAACTCTCTGCTGGACATGACTCAGCAGCCTGCTGCACCACCGCAGCCTTACTGGTATTTATATACTAGCTAGCGCCCGTGATTTCGTTCGCGTTGAATTTAAAAAAATATATATAAATACCCATTGTGTTCTTTCAGAATATGCTCTTCAAAACATTCGCATTTTTTATAGTAGTAAGAAATTTATACAGGGTGTAACTTAAGTGATTAATTTTCACAAATTTAATAATTTTTCAAAACTTTCATACATTATATATATATATATTTATATAAAGTGTGAAATTTTTAAATATATAAAATCGCATCCATTGACAAATAGATATTATAATCCTCAAGCCATTTAATTTTTTTAATCCGTAACTTAAGATACATCCTGTATAATAGTACTGTAAATGCTGTTTTCAAGTAAACCTTCTTAGTCTATGTATTAATTATATTTTTGACAGCACATTTTCTGAATACTGCGGTGACAATGTACGTGTGACAAAGGAGTACTCGATAGCGACAAGGTTTTTACCTGACCCTGCCGGTGCTATTGTCTTCAGCTCCTCACATCTGGCACAAGATGAGATGTTTGAGGTAAATGTTATCTTTTCTTATTAGGAAAGGATGGGAAGGGGAAGAGGATTTGGCGGAAGAGGGGACGCATAGGAAGGAGAAACATCCTCTTTCTTTGCGTCCCCTTCTCCGTTGATTAAAGGTATGCAATGCGTCTGCATTTGCTGATGTCCATGGGTAACGGTCGCCTCATTATCGCCGAATCCAGGTGGCCGTTTGATCGTTTGCCACCTTATGATATAAAAAAATGTCTAAAATTAATAAATTTAAATCTTTCATTTTGACAAGGGAAGAAAAATATAAAAAAAATGTATTTTATATCAACTTGAAGAAAAGATATTTCTTTTTTTTACATACAAATACATACAAACTGAATATTTGATGCCTTATAAGGCAATATTTGTGTCTCAATGTTTCTGCCTATAACCATCAAGGTCTACTGTTTAATCCAAACACTAAACTCCCTAGACACCGAGATTTTTACACTCATAACGGTTAAATGGGCATTAAGTAACAATGGGATAGTGTTCCATACTACTTCATACCTTTCAGAACTCATCCGCCTTATATATATTATATTTTGTATAAGTCATCATCACCAAATCTTTCAACATATATTTCTCTGTAATTATCTTAATTTTATGTCAGGTGAAGATATTAAAGCAGCGCGCCGGGTTCGCTGGCGGTCTGCGTGTTGGTGTTACAGATGTGAATATATTAAACGCGCACGTCAATCGCAGCCTCCCGCCCGCCATTATCTACTTACCTCACTTCACAGCTTACATCGACGGTCAGTTACAACCAGATAACGTAATACAACCATAAAAAAATGTATAAAGCAATGACTGACAAGGATTGGACCTGTGCTCAAAAGTCAAACTAAATTATGACATCTCACTACCACTGTCAATGTCACAAGTGTCACAATATCCTTTTTTTTTATATCTACGTAGGTTTTATATGTTCTGTACATTCTGGTAGAATTAACTGCGATACTAGCGCCCCTCACCAGTTTAGATATACTTGTTTCAATATATAAGTTCTGAGAAACTTTTTTTTTTACACTTTTGCGATCAACAACCCCCTTATTTATTCTCTACACTATTTATTAGTTTACTACTATTTTATTACCATTCGTCTTACAAAAATAAGCTAAGTGGAGAAGAAAAAAAAGTTTTTCTTAGTACAGATTCTATAGATGGATGTTTATGTTTTAGGGAAGCACATGTTTTATTCAAGACCGGGTAGTCGTGAACGAGATGCTAGACTTGTGGTGCCGTCCTTCGAGTGGCTGAGACCCGGAGACCGCATCGGACTCAAACTGACTTCAGACCATCGGGTTGTGGTCTATTACAACTACGAGCCCCTCGAAGTTGCCTTTGAAGGCGTACCTGATGTAAGC
>JAOPJD010000023.1:9278496-9289157 GCA_026167825.1 Papilio polyxenes | reverse complement strand
AAAATATTGTAAACAAAACGAAGCTGATTTTAAACATTTATTTTTTACAATGGAATAAATTATTTAAGCAATTAATCGTAAGCGCCTACATTCATATTTTGTGCTGTGTTTAGAAAGAAAATACTGTTATAAAGAGACATAAAGAATAAACCGTTATATTATAAATTGTACACATTATGTACAATAAAAAGACGATTGTATTTACAATAAAGTAAAGCTTAATAATTACAAAAGATAAAATACAGATAATGAAGATCTTACAGTAGAATTTTTAAAATCTACACAAGTGATTAAAAACAAAATTGTGGAAATTATTTTTATAGATTCTATTAAAATTTCGTCAAAAATAAAATGTAATTAAATTTAACGGATAAAAACGAATTTAATATTATAAAGTTAATGCAAAATGACAAATAAAAATATGCTTTAAGTTTTGTTTTTTACTTCCACAATATTTTGCTCATTTAACCGGCTACGAAGATCACGTAGGCAAGATAAACAATCTGTTCTTGTATTACTAAAGCCTCTTCAAGTCGTTTCCGCGCATGGGATTTTCGTTACTTTCCCGTAGTATTAATTTGTTGGTGGCAATTGTTGCGAAACATTTATAAAGACATCATCCATTTCAGTATCTTTAAAAAACAAGAAAACATGTTTGTCCAGTGGAAACTGCAGTAATTGAACATGTGCATATTATAGGAGTAAACAAAACCACTTCAGAGACTCATTTTTTAAATCCAATTTAGTTTAAAACTAAATATTTTTGCAGAAATCAAATATAAAAAAAATACACTTGATCGTAAATAAAACAGGGTACTGCCATTTAGTAAAATAATACCGGGTTTTTTATCCATACAATAGTAAAAAGATTCAAGAAGTGTTTCTCGCTGGAGACAAAATATTGTTAATGTAAATCTCAAACTACCTTACCTTTTCCATTCTCTACTGCCTCGCTCTCGTCCTTTAATATTTACTTTCCCTAAGATTCTATTTTTTACTATCACACAATCCATTTCATTCAAAAATACAATTTCATCAAGTCGATGCATTACAAAACCTTTTTTCTAAAATCACAGTCATCAGGTGACAAAGGAATATTGTTTTAAATTTCACAGATTACATAAATATAAGAGTATACTAACTTATAAAGGAACGGTTAAAACACTCACGTATGACTCCGGTGTCGGCACCGACTAGTTTCGAGCCCATCGGTGGCCCTTCATCAGGGTGAGTGAGCGATGGGCCACGTCCGTGAAATAATACCAGTCCCACTCACCCTGATGAAGGGCCTCCGATGGGCTCGAAACTAGTCGGTGCCGACACCGGATATATATACGTGAGTGTTTTAGCCGTTCCTATATAAGTTAATGATAATGTCTCACGAAAGTTTGAATAATTTAATAAGAGTATACATTTGATATTTATAAATATAGATGGTATACATTTTACTTATTATTATGAAATGTTGGTTTACTTTGTAATAGTAATTAAAAATAATTTTAAGATATTAGCAAAAAAAAAATTTTTTTTTACTTATTTTTTAAAACGATCTAGGTTACAAGATATACAGTTGGAATAATTAGTACTTAAATCTACGATACAAGAATATATTATGAATAATATCTGAAATATATTTAGTTGTAAGCGGCTACATTTAACATCGAATGCTATAAAATGTTACGAAGAATAACAGTTGCAGTCGTTTTATACATTTGGCACAAGAAACGCATTTAAATAATGCAAAAAAGCAATTTATCTTCCATTATGTTTTTTAATTGGACATGTCTTGCACATAAAACCAATTTCAGAGATGCGTACCTAAATTATGTTTCGAAAAATACAGAAAATTACGAGCATCTCTTTGCGAAGTCATTTTAAATTAAGTAAAACATATAATTGACGAATTAACCATCGAGATCTAATATTTTTTATGCTTATTTTTTCTGGCTGTGTGAATTTGGACCTTTGCCTATTTCACTAAATAGCTTTAAAAATATAAAAGTCACTTTGACATTGTCACGACGGCAACTGTTATTTGTATGTTAGAATAAAATGTATGTATGAAGTTTGATTAATTTAAATGAGATACAAGTTATATATGAAATGTTTTAAATCGTGTGCCGACGTTCGCGGCGCGTGGAGCTGCTCCGGTACATTTCCAATTTAGCCCTGAGAAGCGCTGCACTCTGTAATAACACAAAAGAAAAAAGTAAAAAAAAAGTTTTTTATTATTATTATTTGTATGAAAATAAAATAGACAATATAAATAAGGGGGCGTTCATAAATTACGTGAGATGTTTTTTTGAAATTGCAGAAACATATTTTATATATTTCGAAACATATATTTTTTATATTTTTTTTCATGGGGTATGGTGGCTTGACAGTCAGTAAATGTATAACGTTGAAGTATAAATGAAATATTTTTTTAAAACGAATTAGGGAATGATCTTAATCGTAAATCGAGTACGCTTAAGATTAAATCTTAAGTATATACAATCTGGATTAAATGGACCAAAATAGTATAATTTTTTTTTTTGCTTCATTCAGAAAAAAAATTACGTGATATTTGCCGAGCGCCCCCCTCCCTACTAGGTAAGATTAGGTGAGATTTGACTCGATCCCCTCCTCCCTTAAACAACTCACATATTTTATGAACGCCCCCATAAAGGATGAAGCAACGAAAAACTTTTAACATTATAAGCTGTGAAGTGTTATTTTCCCGCCAAATTTACACTTGGCTGTATGACGTATGTGATGGCCGATGAATAAGCCGTTTACAAGTCATCTACATTACAACGAATTTTTCTTAGTAAAATGTATGTAAAAGTTGATAAACAAAGGCTTGGTCATATAATGTATGTGATTACTGAGGAGAACGTATGTTAAGTCGTTGTATGTGATATATGAGTGTATGTCTGTGTACGTCTGTGTAGTGTGAGAGTTAAGTACCAAGAGCGCTTGCCGGCGCTAGGAGTCGCCCACGTAGTCCATTGTCTTGATGTAGGCGACAGCGGCACAGAACTGCGTCCACCAGTACAGTGCTTCACCAGACAGCGCAGCGCCGCCCAGCGCGTTCACCAGCTCGATGGTCGAAAGCAGCGATGGTGGGTTCACCTGATAATTTAAAAAGTATCATAGAAGAAATTTTCATTTCTAATTTCTGTGGTCTTTTGTAATGTTACCTTGAGTATGACATAGACGAGAACTGGTGTGAGGTCGTCCGCTGAGGGGGCGCTACCGTCGGTCAGCGCCAGCACCGACATGATGGAGGATACGCAACGCATTATACACGATATCTATTGACAAAAAAACATTTTTAAATGGACACAAAGGTGAATTTATTTAGAGTTGTAAGGAGGTGAGAAAGGTGTGAGGAAGTGATAAAGGTGTAAGGTAGTGAGAAAGGTGTAAGTAGGTGAGAAAGGTGTAAGGAGGTGAGATAGGTGTAAGGAGGTGAGAAAGGTGTACAGAGGTGAGAAAGGTGTAAGGAGGTGAGAATGGTCTAAGGAAGTGAGAAAGGTGTACAGAGGTGAGAAAGGTGTAAGGAGGTGAGATAGGTGTAAGGAGGTGAGAAAGGTGTAAGGAGGTGAAAAAGGTGTACAGAGGTGAGAAAGGTGTAAGGAGGTGAGATAGGTGTAAGGAGGTGAAAAAGGTGTAAGGAGGTGAGAAGGGTGTAAGAAAGTGAGAAAGGTGTAAGAAAGGTTTAAAAAGGTGAGAAAGGTGTAAGGAGGTGAGATAGGTGTAAGGAGGTGAGATAGGTGTAAGGAGGTGAAAAAGGTGTAAGGAGGTGAGAAAGGTGTAAGAATGTGAGAAAGGTGTAAAAAAGTGATAAAGGTGTAAGGAGGTGAGAAAGGTGTAAGGAGGTGAGAAAGGTGTAAGGAGGTGAGAAAGGTGTAAGAATGTGAGAAAGGTGTAAGGAGGTGAGAAAGGTGTAAGGAGGTGAGAAAGGTGTAAGGAGGTGTAAGGTCGTGACCTTGTCGCGAGGTGTGCGGTACACAGGTAGATGGCGCAGCTGTAGCTGTGCGTGTGGGTAGGGCGCTGCCCACAGATGGCGCGGCGCGACGCCCGCTCTCAGCGCGCTGGTGCACGCCGCCAGCCGGCGCATGTGCTCACTCAGCACTCTACACAACACACAAATAGTAACATTTTAATCTAAAAAAGTAACAAAAAATTAACCACTTATAGTTAGTGCGGTAGTTATAGTTTCACAAATATCTTGTGGCAATCGAAAAATATGTGAACTAACAATGTCATCTTGACAGCGATATATTTAGACCAATGTGGGAGCGGCAGCTGCACAATTTAATGTTGCCATTTTCATAATTTTAATATTCCTTAAGGATATCACGCGATGTTAAGACATTTAGGTGACGTCTTTCGGAAAAAGTGAGGTAATTTCTCCTCACTAGCAACTCTTAAAACTTGTAGATGTCAATGTCAAAAATCTGCCAAAGTCCCTTAAGAAGTGGGACTAAAGTAATTTGTTAAACAGGTATATTATATAAAATCTGTCACTGACTGGTCGCGCGCAATGTCTCCGTCTCCATTGGGGAAGAGTACGTGGAGGTAGAGACGTGCAAACGCAGCGCGCTCCACAGTCACCTCCAGAGCCTCCACCAGCGCCCCACTAGCTCCTGCATACAAAATATATATATATTTATATCAAAAGGTGGCAAACGAGCCAACGGCCACCTGAATTCGCCGAAATAGAGAGGCGACTTTTGCCCATAGACATCCGCAAATGCAGATGCGTTGCCTACCTTTAATCAACGGAGAAGGTGACGCACAGGAAGAAGGTATTTCACCTTCCTATACGTCCCCTCTTCCGCCAAATACACTTTCCCTTCCCATCCTTTCCTTATAGGAAAAAGATACTATTATAGTAACCAAAATGTCACCATACGTGATAAGTTGTACCAAATGAAAGCTTAAAATTTGTAAACAAACGTTTTTCCTTTCATTTGCTATAGGAAGCTATTAAAAACATTTCTGTATTAAATTTGAAGAAATATTGTATATTAATGTTTAAATTCGTGGTTATCGATAAATCACTAAATAATAAAATATAAAAATACATAGTTAAAAGAAAAAAATAAATCAAAAGAACAAACCTTCCCAGGAGGGATCCGCCTTCACCTCGGCTGTTATCACCCTGATGCTGGCAGTCAGTCTTTTTGCTTTCTCATCCATCAGCTCACCGCCTGGTTAAAAACCACAATTTTTGAAAATATTCTTTGAATCTTTATGTTCCAATATAACTGATGTGAAGATTGTTTTTGTCCAGTGTATGTTGAACTGTGTGTAGTACGTACCGTTGAGGATGGCGTGGTTGTTGTGGGCGTGGTGATGTCGCGCAAGGCGGCGCAGTGCATTCCCGCGCTCCAGCTGGTCCAGCACACGCGCCGCAGCAGCCGCACGAGCGCACGCCTGACATTCTTCGCGCACCAACTTTATCTGACTGAAAATATATCTAATATTAGAAAAAAGATAGTATTTTGAGTTAACTTACATAATTTTAAGCAATCAAGGGTCTATTGGTAAGTATAAAACAGGGATCCCCAAACTATTTTGGACAAGTGACCCCATTTTCCAAAATGAACCGTTGCCACAGACCCCCACATGGCCAAATTACTAATAAATTACTTTTAAGATCTATTATTATTATTAATAATTCTGACTTAGGTCAATAGAAGAAGACAGAGTGAGAATTAGCAATGCATTAAGTTCTATATGGACCCCTATGAGAATACCTGGTCTAAAAGTATTTTGCGTACTTACGCTCGTAGATCATGTTGTGCATGCGCAAGCGCAGCGCGGCATGAGGCGAGGTATGTGGCGTAGGGGCGACGTGCAGCCAGGTCAGCCCGCAGCGCCGCCGCCAGCCGAGCTGCGCGTGCGCCCGCGCCCCCCGCACCCCCCGACAGCGCGCGCCCCACAGCCGCACTCTCAGCGCAACCCCCCGCACGCACAAAGTCCACCAGCGATGTTGCTGTGCAGCGCTACAAAACAAACATACAAAAAGTTTACTTCTGTGGATATACAATGCAAAAAAAAATAATTTATTAAGAACGCTTAACTCATGTGCGATCATCCGGTGACGGCACCGACTAGTTTCAGACCCCTCGGGGGTCTATCTTCAGGGCGAGTACTTATCCTGAGGAATTTGCTAAGATGAAGATGGACCCCCAACGGGTCCGAAACTAATCGATGTCGTCACCGGACAATCACACGTGAGTTAAGTCGTTCTTAATTAATTAAACAAAAAAAAAACACAGAAATATAGCTGTCTCTTTCCTTTTTTCTTGAATAAATTGTGATAGCTAGTATTATCGTTGTTCCCTATTAGACACTAAATCACTTGATGAGTGCATATGAAACGAAATCAGAGCAGTAACTTTGTAAAAGTAATTTATGGTGTGTATAAATGGTGTGTAATAATTTAGGAGTTGTATTGACTTACATTTGGTACATATTCAACGCAGTGCATGTCAGTGTTGGAGAGAACAGCGCGCAGACGTCGCTTCATGCTGTTGAACACTTCAGGGTCGTTGAGGTCCACCACACCCTCACATCTAAATAATCACCAACAAAATACCCTACCGTAATTACTTATCTAAGAACTTCAAAATCGTATTTATAATACACTAGCTGTCACCCGCGACTCCATTCGCGAGGCATTAAAAAAAACTGAATAAGTAACCTATGTATTCTTCCAAACTATGTTCTACATCTGTGTCAAATTTCATCGAGATTCGCTAATCCGTTCTGGAGATACCTTCAAACAAACATCCATCCATCCATCTAAACATTCGCATTTATAATATTAGTAAAATAGTAAGCTTGAATAATTAAGATTATTATAGAAATTATACCTATCTAGATCTGGATCGGGCAGGTCTGACATGCGGCGCGTAGGGCGGCGAGTACGTCCGTCGGAGCCCTTGCGCCTGTACTTAGCCAGGATATCCTCAGAGCTGTCTCCTCCAGCCTCCAGCTCAGCGCGACCGTCGTCACTGCGACATTCCTCTTCCGCCAGTTTTATATCTAAAGACCAAACATGAGGTGAAATAAAAATAATCAAATGGTAAAGTGCTTAAATTGTTTTCAAACGGACCGTTGCTATGATGATGACGTCCCTTGGGCCGGAAGAATTTGATCTTATGCAGTAGATTGCCACCGGAACGCTTCACGTTGTTCTTCAGCTCATCCAGATTCCCCGCCAAGCCATCTTCGCCACTCGCACGTCGCCTTAACATATAAAAACTCAAGTTCAGATAAATTAAAAAAAAAATACAACTGGTATGAAGATTTACTTACCTCTGTGATTTCTCAGCGGTGGCATCGAAGCTGATGCTCTTCGGTATAGCGCCAGTGGAGACATTCTTGACAGGTGGGGGGCTGACACGGCGTTCCGTCACATTATCAGAGTTGACATCCTGACTGGAGCTACGATCTGACACCGAAGTCTCCGCGCTGTTCACTGACAGAGTGCTCAGAGACATGTTGCTCGTCTCTCTCTTCCTCTCGATACGAGACGAACTTATATTAACAATACTCGTACGTATCTCAGACTTGGCGATTCTATTCGTCAAATTATTAACCAAATTCGCGGACGTAGAAATAGTGGCGGAACTCATTCGTGTCATTAAATCGGTTATCGTCGATCTCGATTCCGATTCCGGTCGTTCGGTATCGATACCGGAATCGAATCGGCGATCGTACTGCGATACGGAGAGAGCGTTGAAGGAACTTTCGCTCGAGTTGAGAGATCTATCCATAAGATCGTTGTCGTCGAACGGTTTGGAGGTGGAAGGGTGATCGTAGGGTTTGGAGGTGGAGGGGAGGTCGTACTTGGCAGGGAAGGGGCGGGAGGAGCTCGGTTGAGGGAAGCTATCATCCACCCATTGGCTCGTCGCGTCCGATTGGACTGTCGCATCATCGAGGGTCGATTCGGTTTGTGCGCTGTTGCTGTAAAAATATTTAAAATTAAATAAAATAAATTATTTACATATTTGTAAATGACGTTGTAATATAATGGTTTTTGCTGAATATCAGCCCTTATTTCTAAAAAGTAATAAGCAGAATGCTGAGTAAAAAACTTGTCCATTCATTATTGCAAACCTAATAGGAACTTTGATTTTGTATACTCGTTAATATGTACATGCCTGTTGCTTTTTATATAGTTTTTGTGTTTTTCCCTCCTTTCAGTATGTTTGTTTTTTACATTATTATTGTTTACTTTCTGAATGGATTAAATTACTTTATTATTAATACGTTACCCATTCTGAGCGAAGTCAAACACATCGGTGGGTAGTTGCGCGGGCGCAGACGTACTCGGACTCTCGGGAGCAGACGTCGCGTAACAAGTCATCACCTAATTAAAAACGTACTTTACAAAATTCCATTACTAGTAATTTTAATGCTAAACCAAAGTATTTAAAACATACTGGATATCCATTAACGAGTATGCTCTTCCTGTTCTCAACAAATGCGGCGTGCGCTTGCGCATTTGCATTGTGCGTGTTAGAGTGCGCAAGTTGCGCCAGGTCCAGCTCACCGCCGCGAGATAGCGCTGCAGTCGCACTCAAGTACCTAAAAACATAAGTAATAAGTTAACATTTCAAGTTAAATAAGTTAACACTTTTATTTATCAAGTGATTTTTATAATAGACTCGAATATGATTATTGAATTCTTACCTATTATTAGGTAGATATCTAGACGTATGCCGCGGACTTCCAGTGTCTGGTCTTTTGGTGCCATTCTGTAAAATAATACAAGATATCTTACTAATATTATAAATGTGTAAGTTTAGATGGATGGATGGATAATTGAAGGTATGTCCGGTACTGGTCAACGAATCTTTGGTTATCGGTAGAACAAAGTCTGGAAGAAAACCTAGTCTACTTATGAAGTATTTTTCTAATAGACTAATTAATATACTAATAAGAGACATAACTAACAAGTCGATAGGACTAAAACGATAATAAGGGTTAGGTGGTGGGGGTAGGAGGTAGTATACCTGAGGCAACGGCTGTCGCAGCACCTCCTCCTGGTGCGAAGGGCGGCGCGGCCATGACGTATCGGAGCGCGCAGCAACGGATACACAATCGTCCGTATCCACCTAGTAATTAAAAATACATCTTTGTATCATGACATATTACATCCGGCTCGAAGGACCAAAGTGTACATGAGGAATAGAAAAGACAACTTAAAATACAGTGACATTAAGAATGTGTTCTTTTTTCTACATTTTAAATTCTTCTTTTTTCTTAATGTCATTTCATGAAAAATATATAAAACCTCTTTGAACAAAAAAAAAAATTATAATGATATCAAAGGGAAACGTCAAACACGTCATACAAAGCGGAAGAAATCATTTAATTTTGTTAATATATATTTATTTTATAGAAACGAAATACTTGATAAATTAATATAAAATGGTACGTAATAAGTACATATTGTCCCTTAACAACACAGCTCAAGTTGAAAATTGTCGGTTTTTCACAATTTAATGCTATTAGATGGAGCTTTTCATTTCGCGCCTTACCATTGCTCACATGATAATTGAAAGATAAAGAAATATAGTAAAAAAACCTAAAGAAACAATAATTTTTCAAGCGCTTAAATAGCGTATTTTTTTATTAATTACACAATTTTTTTCGTCTCCTGTAAAGTTAACTAAATAATATGTAGTTTTTTTTTCCTAATAAAGACGTAATCTGAGTAATCAACGTACTTCTGTATTACGATCACTATCTGAGGCGAGGACGTCCATACTCCAGGCGGACTCGCTGGCGGTCTCTGAAACATCGGGTGCATTCGTACCACTCGTACCACCACCTGACAGACAAAACAATATACCATTTACATATTTAATTTAATTTTTACTCGACTGAAAAATAGGGTAATATTTTTCGCATTACTTTGTATGTATGTAAATTGTAATTTTAATGGTGTCCGGGGGGGGGGTTGGAAATCTTCTAAAGATACACTGTCTTTAGGGGAAAAGACAAGGTGTGGAATTTGACTCACTAAAACCCCCTCGGTGGTTGAACTAAAACCCCAACGAGTGAGATGTGATTCCATTCTTCTTTTCTGAAGTGTCGTAAAGTATACATCGATATAAAAAAAACTTGTAATAATCATGAGAGATTAAATTCTAAGGAACAATTAAAAAAAATTGTTTTTAAATGCAGATCATAGATGGCGTTACTTCATTTATTACATACCTTGGGTTTTATTTATTAAGATAAGGCTATTATTTTAAGAAGGTATGTGTTTTATTAAAGTTTACATGAAATCAGTACGATCTTGTGTGTGTGTTCTCAATTTTAGATTTCAAATCTATGGTAATGGCAATAAATCTGTGTTTGTCATCTTACTAGAATTATGAATGGGAATGTTTAAATGGATGGATGGATGGATTTTTAAAGGTATCTCCGGAACGGCTCAACTAATCTTGATGAAATTTGTCATAGATGTAGAAAATAGTCCGAAAGAACACATAGGCTACTTATTAAGTTTTTTTTTTAATTCCACGCGGACGGAATCGCGGGCGACAACTAGTCTTAATATATATATATATCTCGTGTCACAATGTTTGTCCTCAATGGACTCCTAAACCACTTAACCGATTATAATAAAATTCGCACACCATGTG
>JAOPJD010000023.1:5306573-5318652 GCA_026167825.1 Papilio polyxenes | reverse complement strand
CGGATGAACGGATCTTGATTTGACACAGATGTAGGTTATATTCTGGAAGAACACATAGGCTACTTATTATGTTTTTTTCTAATTCCGCGCGGACGGAGTCGCGTGCAACAGCTAGTGATAACATAATTACGAGTCGAGTCGAATAACGAGTTTGCAGTTAAACGTCTGAAATAAATAATATACCCTTTGTTTTTCGACTATGAAATCTTTTTTTATTTGTTAATTACAAAGTTGGTGGCTACTAAGTACGATGAGGTTTGTTCGGGGTATTCCCCGTAAGTCAAAAGTCAGAAAATGTATCAATAGCTTATTCCCAGCTATACATTAGCATTTATTTGTAAACTGTGCCGAAGTTTAAGTTCGTTACAATGTGAAAGTGCAATTTTTCTTTAACTGGAATACTTCTAACGAATGCAACTGTACCTAACTTGTACTGACAACACGTTTTAATTCGTAGGGCGGAAACGCAACGATATATGGAATATTTTCTTATGAAACGAAATCATACAATCAAAGCAAATAACATAGATTTGGATGGAGGTTACAACAACCTGAACTACGCTCAACTCACAGACGATCAGATATTGAGCCTGGCGCTTTACGAAATAGAAAAGAGGTATCATTTCAGCGGCGACGGTATTTGGTGCTTTCAGGAAGGTGCCAAAGATACGCAAACTTTGAAACAACAATCGCAAAACAACTAAAAAATAGTAATGATCCGCATTTTATTTTGTTCTTTTTGACTTGGACTTATTGCAGTTATTTAGCCCCGCCTCTCATTACAACCATGTACCTATCCAAGCCATACATTTAATCATCCAATATTTTTATATATTTATGTATTGTTATAACCATCCATCCATTTCATTCCATTTATCTAACCACGTTCTTTTTTTAATACAGATTGAGGTTAAGCATGTTTTGTTCTACTCACGATTCTCGGCATTCTCGATCAATCAATTTTACATAAATGTAATTCAAAAAATGGCACGGAATTAAATTATTTCTTTTTCTTTTAAAGATGTAAGAATTGTATCTCAATTAAAACGATGTATGAGCTTTGTCATTGTCTGTTTGTAAATAAATATTTGGATATTAAAAACAAATGCGTTTAATTTTACCACTCTTTTATTTATAAAATTACATATTATGCATAACGGTTTTCTAACATAGACGAACTATTGCTTTTTGAAAAAAAAAAATGCTTTTCAATATTTTTTCACATTTTCATTACCGTTTTATACAAAAAAAAACGTAAGAAATTTCATAAATGTTTTTTGATTTTAAATTAAAGGCGTAAGACGGATTATATTAATGATATCGTTACCTTATACTTATGTCGATTATCCAATAATAAATTTTTATAAATGCTTTTTCTTTTATAAAATCTAAAACAAACTTACAATACTTTTACATAATATTCATATCAATAAGGTAAAAATTTAAAAACTTGTATATTTTAATGGAAATATTTATAGTATAAAGTAACCTATAATTATACATAGTTACAGTTATCTTGGCACAATATTCACGTTTTTATTTTAATTAATTATAATTATTTACAAATATAATTACTGTTAGGTATTCGACATCTTGAAAATGTACAAAAATCTTACAATAATTTGGAATATAATTAAAAATAACTAAAACTTCTTCTTGCTTATCATTTGAAATCAAATATTTCTTACTTGAATTGATCACTAACCTACTCCAAATTATTTATAACTTATATTTGTGAGGAATGATAGAATGAGAAATAAATAGTACATATATATATTCTTATAATTCTAATTTATTCTTACAAAAGTAAAAAAAAAACTAAGTAATAATTTCCTTTGGATTAGAAACAAAATACTTAAATATAAAATATTTTGGTAGTACCTTAATATTTATTTTTTGTCTAAGCAACCGAAAACATAATAAAAATATTCAAAAAGTTATATTTTTAATAAGGCACAAGGAATGCACAGACAATGTTCTACATTACATTACTGTAAGGTTCTAACAACTCACATATAACATTATTACGCCATAAATAACGTAATATATTTACAATTTAAAAAGCGAATTATTAAAAACATTATACTACCTTACATATTATCATTGATATTAAACCGTAAAGGCTTAGATAAATGTTTTGAAAACTAGACAATGCTTAACATCTTCTTATTAGACAATTCTTAATAATATTTTAATGTGTACGTTTAATTAGGTATAAAACTTATATTACAAAATGCGTAGACACGAGACCCATCCTTAAGTTCCATTCATTTCTTTCATTCATTAATAACTTTCATAAGCTAATTTTATAACTTGCGCGTTTTTTGAGCTTTTACAATAACTATAACTTTTAGTGACAAAGATTTACAGACATCTCGACAACTGTCATCATTTTGTTTGTTATATTTAAACGATATTGCTTTCCTTATTTCATGTAATCATATATTATGATTACTTAATCGTAAACATTCTATCATCGAATACTCCTTTTCGAAATTATTCCCGACACTAGGTTAATTTCGAAAAGGAGTATTTCAGTTCAAAAAAGGGGGCAGAGATGTGTAACCTTGTCCGGCGCTGGGTTCCATTTTGACGACGACAGGGGGCGCTAGATCCGCGTGCCGGTCCATCTCGTAGTGCTTGTCGTGGTGCACCATGCCGCATTTCTCGTAGTCCTCGGGAGGTTGGGCGTAGCGAGGCGGCTCCTCCTGCATCGCACACGCCGAGTACTTCTCCTCATGCTCGTGAGCGCGGTACTCCAGCTTATCATCGTGGCCATGACCCTCCATCTGCGGGGAGTGGGCCGCTATCATCGGGTAGTCGCGCACGCCCAGCGGAGGTGGACTACCCTCACCGTACTCGTAATGTCTCGGAGCGAACATTTGCCCATCGTGTCCATTGAGTACGGTCGTGTAAGAATAGGCCGCGGGTTGAGAGTTGAACCCTGGATAGCCGGAGCCGCCAGACGACAGCAAGTGGTGCGGCGACAGCTCGTACGTGTGCTGGTAGGACCATGAGTCAGCGGGAGCCGGTATACCGTTCTGCGGAAACGCCGGCAAATTCCCACCGATACCGGAGAAGCCGCCACCCAGAGTTGTCGAACTTGGTGAACTGGAGCCGATGTATCCAGTTTTTCTCGGAGGTTCCCGTTTACGCCATTTTGCTCTTCTATTTTGGAACCATACCTGTGATATAATAAACATATGAAAAAAAAACTATGTTGATAAATGTTAAAAGAGCTTAGAGAATTATATAGATAATAGTAAAAATAAGTAACGTTTTAAATATTCGTTAACATTGAGGCTACCAACCTGTACACGAGATTCCGATAAATTGAGCTTAAGAGCCAACTCCTCCCTGGCGAAGACATCCGGGTAAGGTGCTCGTTCGAACGCTCGCTCTAGTTCTTCCAGCTGGTACGCGGTAAATGTAGTTCTAAAAATATCAATAAAATATATTACGATTTTATATCAAAACCTTTATAATTGAAACATATTTATCTAGTTACAGTTAGATACAGTTAGGGGAGTCAACCATTAAATGATGGAGTACTGCAGTTAATTTCAATCCAGCAATTAATACCACAAGCTAACAGTATTAACTAAAAAAAATGTATTTGTAATAAAAGTATAATAATTTAAAATGAAGTGGACATTACATTTACATTGATATGTAAATCGTAACCGTCACAGCAGTGCATCGCGCGTCAAACATATGACGCGTGCAATATGGCTGCTGCGGGTGCGAGCGCACGCGCAGAAATTGATTGAGCGTGAAACTATATTCACCCCTGACGCGCGCCACCACTTATAATTGCCTATCAATTGACAGTACTTATTGCACTTTATTAAATACTCGTTTACCTTGCGTGTTATTCCATCTCCAACATGCACTTTATCTCTAACTAGTATATTTTTAAGTTTAAGAATTTTTGTTTCAAGCTAAGACAGATAAGGCAGAGTAGTGTGTAGTATATTAGTAAGTAGTCAAAATTATAAACGTTTATCTAAAATCATTTTTTAGACTTTTTTAAGTCTTTTAATAAAGACCACAGTTGAAGTAAATTTGAGCGCAAATACCCTTCAATAAGATAACATCTACGGGAAAATAGTAAAAAAAAAAATTCCTTGAAATAGAATAACTCACGATATATACTTAAATAAAATTGATCACTACGTATTGTTGCCATCGTAAAGCGTGTAGGGATCTGAGAAATACCATTGCACGAGTTATTTAATAAGCAATAAGAGCCCTCGTGTTACAGAGCACAGATGATGATAAGGCAATCGACTCCCCGCGGACATACGGGTAATTAACTTGACACAATATGACGACGCCTATTTATTGAAACTACAAAGGACACCGGCATCAAGTGCTCTTCTTATAAAGAACACGGAAAGTATGAAATTTGTACCGTTAAATTTTTTATCGACTTTATATATATAGGTATTTAACAAGCTAAACACAAAATGCCTTGTAATTTTAAAATTAAAAAATAAAGAAAATGTCCCAAAACGTTATTTTAGTTTATAAATTTGATACGACACAACTTTTTTCTGACATCATCAGAATATTTTCCAAAAGTTCCTTCACAATCTGTCGAATGGTTTAGGATTGCATATGAGACAAACATAAAGTTAGCTTGCATCATTAAAGTCCCAGGGCAAGTCAGTAATAATCAGTTGGTAAAACAAACAGTAAAAAATGCTTTTATTACGAAGAACTAATTTTTCTATATTATTAGTGTAAAACATACAGCGTTATAGAGCCATATGTCGTTATCGCTTTAGATACTCATCGTATTAGTTATGGAGTTCGCGGACAGAGGGGTACGATATAGAATCGGTATTTGAAGCGAAACGATCACTTTTAAAATATATATCATATTTTGAACTTTAAAAACTAAAAAGTGAACATAAATTACGCCTAAATAATGTTAAACTTTAAAGTTATTGTTTGTAAAACAACATAGTTTACATAAATTGATTGATTTGTTGTCTCTTTTTTTGTTTTCAAAGAAAATGTTTGGATTATGTTTTGTTGTATACATGTTTTCCTGCAGTGGGTACGTACGATATGTTATGATTACGAGATTTATGCTATTCGGCTTTTAGTACATCTTAAAAGTGAGATGAGACCAGAACAATAACACAGTGAATTTCAGTAAGAGCTATAGCTGACATTATCGAGGAAGACAATAGCAAACAATCCTCGTGTGACGTAACGTTTTGCTGCATGGTTTTTTCATTTCGTTTAATGAGTATTACCAGAGATTAAGATATATGTATACTCCCTATCTCCTCATCTACTATCTGTTTATTTCTTAAATTTTATTAAGACAAACTATCTCTAGATGTGTTTTTAGATAAGATTCTTTCTTAGAAGTATTTAAAAAACAATATTGATACAACATATAACATTCATATTGATATTTTATTTAATATTTGCCAAAAAATTACGGTAGCTTAAAAATTACTTCGTAGCTCGCGTGATTTCTCGTAGCACGTCGTAGCAAGATGTCCAAAATGTTTGTTATAGTCTTATTTCACTTCGATGCCTTTACCTTTATATTAAAATCTTAAATATCTCGAACAAAAACCTTTAATCTTAGTTTTGCAAAATACTAAGCAGTAAGATTAGTTAGTAGAAAGAAAATAACAATTCTCACCTTGTTTTCTTTTTCTTTATGCCATTATTGTCGCCCTTCTTTTTTTCACTCTTCTTGGTGGCCGGCGGTGGCGGGGGCGGGGGCTGGGGGTGCGGCGGAGGGTGCGCCGAATGCTGCGGCTGCGCGCCGTCCACCGCCTGCAGTAGCAACGGCTCCTCTTTTCTCTTCTGGTCGCTGGCGGCCGCGAACACCGGCAGCTCGTCCCGGTATTGCAGCTCGCCGCCCGCTCCCACCACCACTTGAACATGGCGCTCCTTGCTGAAATCGCCGAACATGTGCTCCTCGAAGGTTGGCTGGTCCATGCCTGGTCCTCCGGAGGGCTCGAAGGCGCACTCATAGCGCGCGCCGCCAGCGCTGTCCCCGCACACGTACATGTAGCCTTCGGCGGCGGGCGGGTGCGGACCCGCTACCTCCGCGCCCACCTCGCTCGGCTCCGTCGCGGCGGCTGCGCGCTCTTCTTCTGCGGCTGTGCTGGCCGCTGGCTTCACTGTCGCTAGCCGCGCCCGCCCGACCTCGGATCGCGACTTAGTTATCGACACACCGATATTAAACAATTTAGCTCATTTAAGCGAACTCTTGGGATCGACGCTCGCGCCGTTCGTATCGTCGTGTCCGTCCCGGTTAAATGGCTTTAATCAACTTTAACGAACTAACCGAATTTGCTCCGCGGTTGGTCAATTTATATTACCATAATACGGCGCGCTACGGACAACTTCGGCCAATGATTGCGGCGCTCAAACTCGCCGGCGGCGCTCGTTTGAATGAAATTTTGGTTCGTAGCGCGAAGGCAGACGTAAGACATTGCATCGGGTGCGGAGGGCGCTTATGACTGTGACGACGGGGCCATGGTGAGCCAATAGGGGGCCGACGCGGCCACTCCCCCAGGCGGCGGCGGCGGCGCGTGTAGCGGGCGCGCGGCGGCTGCGGGCCTAGGATGCGACCGCCACAGAGCCTACACTCCATGCGGGATTCCCACAAACTCACCCGATATTTTGTTTGTTCCGATGTCGTAGGGCGCAAACACCCACATCATTAGATTGTACGTCCATAATGCTTCATTGTAAATCCGTATCAATACTAGTTGTATGTCCGACCCGTGATTTATAATCGTGGGAAATAATATCGAGTCAAAAAGGCACGATGGAAGTACGTCAAAGGATGAATACTGTATGAAATTATAAAACAAGTATTACTTGGAACAAAATAAGATATAAACGTAAACAAAACGACTTAAAATACAAAATTGGCGAACTGCAACAGAAGCGTTGGTTTGCCTGCGAGCCGGCGCAGGCGCACTGATGCCGCCGATCGACTCGGTGTTTCCTTAATTATTAATTAACAGCTATCGCCGGGGATTATTAATAAAGCATTCGTCCTGACTATTGGCACTTAGATTAGCGTCGAGGGAGTAATGGCGCATTTCAACAATTTCGGTTGTTATTTAATTGAAGTCAATTTAGATGATCAGAGTCTATTTAGGTTGGTGCTGGCGCTCGCCAGCGGGATCTCTGCTTCATTGGGCTTATTGGTGACTTTCAGACAACACGAATTGCACTCGCCGATGCACTTCTCGGCGCATATGCACTTTGTGAACATGCGAAAACACCTTGATAAGTCTTCACACTGGAAGTATAAAATGTCGTGCGGAATTTTGTGATTTATTACGACGCATGAAACGAAATTTGGATATATATTATAGTGTTGTGATATAGTGATGTATCCTGTTTATATTAACAAAATAGTATCGCGCTTTTAGTGACGATGAGAACGTATAAGAAAACAAGGCGCGCTAGTATATCTTGAACCCGGAAGTGCGTGAAAAAACAAAGTGACTCATGCAGTGTCCTGAAAACTGTATTGGGATAACACAAAAGGCAAAATGTAAGTTTTTCGAATCGATCTTAATGCTACGTGTAGTCCTGCTTTTGAATTTAGAGTAAATCAGTAAAGGTAAAATCTAAATATCCCAAATATTTTATACATATTCTCGAGAACAAGTCGTCCTCGGAGAACCTTTCCGTTTAAAGTAAAAATACCAAAGAACACCTTAATAAAAACTTATTTAAATTGATATCCATTTGTATGGCTACACAACGGGGTTACGATCAAAGAGATCAAATTAATAAGTAAAGCTGAAATATGTCATTGCCTACAATGAACCAACAACAATATCAGCTTCTCTTTATTTAAATATAGAGATAAGAGGCATAAAAATCTTGTGTTTTACTATAAAATGTAATAACTTAAATGCTATGCAAAACTACATCTTAAAATTATTATGCGCGAAAGTGAAGACTAAAAGTTCACAAGAAAACGAGATATACATGTAGAGCTAGTAATATGAAACAATATTTTTCCGTTTGCGTCCGTCGCATAGTGGTATAAGTATTTTCCGCCATGTTAGGATCCGAAGCGTATTAAAAACACACTCCTGATTTTCAGGCGCATCTTCGTTATATCAGGTGCGTAATTTTTATTCAATAGGAAGTACTAATATAGAAAATAATCTAAAAAGTTAAGAATTTTAAATTAGTGCTTTAGAAACGCATAGCGGATTGACGGACAAAGAAAATATTTTCCATAAAGTGGTTGATTAAACAGTCGCTTAGTACAGATATGCTATGTAGTATAGACATACTAAGTCTATACTAAGTGACTCCCTTAGTAATCACTTTTGGTCGGTAAGTGCGTCAGTAAGTCGAATTAAATATGGCTCTTATTAACGCTTTTAGTGGCAAAGACACGCGATATTTAGATTACATATTACAAAATGAGTGTTACAGTACATTAGGTATGTTGTGAATCATGTGACCGCGCGCGTAGGCGCTTCACATAAAATCTTTCTGTACGAGGCGAGCGGCGAGCTTCGAGCAGCAGCCGACGCAGAATCTGCCGCCCGCTCAATTGATCTCAATTGGTTTAATTGGTTTCAATTGAAATGACCTCGCGCACCGGCTCCCGCTTCTAGCATGACACTTTTACATCTATCTTTTTCGGAGCTGATATAAAAGCGCTAGTTATGATATGTAGGTATATAAAATACTTTTGACCCCAATAAAACTTCCCACATACGTAGATGCATTATTATAATAAAAATCACTATAAATAATAATCACTTTATCTTATTGTTTTATGTTAAACGCAATTTGGTATGTTATATGAATAAAAAAACACTTGTACGGAAAATTCGTAGTCCAGTAGATAAGATTATGCAGTGATCATAAGCTCTGTTTTTTTTTTTTTGTTTCATTAGTAAAGTTTTTGAATCACTTTCATTTTTTTTTACCCTTTAACTATGAAATATTTTTTGAAACGTAATAAACTCGGTCGTTGGAGCGAAGTGTTGCGCATGTATCATCGCATGCAGGAAACGTCAAAGGGGCAATTACCAGGATTGGAACGGTACACAATGAGGGAACATCTTTTAAGAGACACGACACATATTTTGGCACGTGTCCTATCCGGCGCTCAATTGACGTTAATTAGGAAATAGCGGTGCACACTGCCACTGAACATTGTCATCTTCGGCTATGTGGTATCGCGTGTTAATGACGTCTGTTTTATTCTCCACAACAGTAGTAGAAAAGCACCGTTAGTATTAAAGATAATTGAATAAAATAGAGATAAAAACTCGTAACCAAGGAAAATATAAAAGAATAAAGCTTGAAACAAATGAGTCTTTAAAGAAACAATTTTTATTTTAATAATTATATACTTTAATGCAATACTACGCGCTTCTTCTTTTTATTAGACTTCTTATCCTTGGCACTCGTCCAGAAACGCATAAATTCTCTACCAGACCCACTTTCTTGTTCCTCTATATCATCTGAACACCTTAATTTTTCAGTGCCCAGTACGACTTGAGTGTTATTAGATTGTTCTTCTCCTTCTACAATTTCTTCTTCTGTATGCGTTGATGGTATTGTCGTTGCCTCTTCATCAAAACGTAATCGTTTTGGAAGCGACGGTTCAAGTTTATCATAATGAATATCACCTCTAGTAACAACTTTGACATGTTCGTGTTTTTGAGATTTCGAACTGTGAGGGTCATACACTGTGCTGGATAATTCTTTCTCCTCTTGTATTGTATTGTTAAAATAGAGATTTTTATCATCATTATCTACAGATTTACAAATTTCTCTCTTTGGAAGAGATTGGATTGACTCGGATTTAGATTCCTTTAAAAACTTTAATATGTTTAATTCTTCTAATTCTTTTCTATTATTTTTGTATTTGTCAGTATTTAAAACCAGATTGTCATCTAGTTTATGCGTTTTAAGATAATCTATTTCTAAACTGTCGCCTGTTTGAACTTTTGCGTCATAATACATCTTTGGTGAGATCTTGCTTAGTTCTAATTCTGCGAAGGAAAATAATCGCTTCATCGGAGGTTGTTGTGTATCTGAATCATGTGAGGAAATTTCATCTTTTATATCTTTCTTTTTTGAACGCCTTTTAGGAGAACAAGATAAACAGAATCTCCACATTTTTTTAAATACTGTTTCTTTTGTTTTCTCATTGTATATGTCTAGCGTATCGTCGTAAAAGAAGTGGGCCCCGTACACCATTTTGGAACCCACGTCGTCCTCATTTGGGCTCTGCATTATAGTCTCAAGGTTTAGACTGAAAACATTTTCTATCCATTAGTAATAAGGTTTTTAAGTTTAATAGCATTGTTTACGAATCCGATGACATAAAAGAACCTACGGACCAACTAAAGATCAAACCTTTAGTATCAAGTACAAGCGCACTTAACAGATTAAATAAATTTAACCAACACGTTTTCAGATCGATCTGTGTAGATGAAGAATGCCTCAGAGACACCGGGCACGCAGCGCTTCAGCCAGTAGTGCACAGTGTACAACAATGTGAGGAGCACGGCCAGGAAGGTACCCGCGGCGAGGTACACGTTGTGGTGCAAGTTGGACACCACGCCACACAGCAATCGGTCCTCATCGTATATATCTGAACAAACATGTGGATACTTTATTAATTTTGGAACTTTAAATAAAAGTATGCTGCGAAGTTTAATTCTTCATTTCTTTAGTTATTATAATACCAATAATTTCTAATTAATGTTGAGTGTTATGAGTGTTCCGAAATTAACACGAGACTTCTAGTTAAAAAAGTCTAACAAGAATTAGAGCTAAAACAAATTGATACGTTTTTTATTGTTGGAGTTAAATATGATTTAGTCTTAGCTACCGTAGGCGCCACAGTTGGGCACGCCGTCGCAAGCGCTCATGGAGTCGATGCAGACGCGCGCGCCAGACACCTGGCACTCGACGTGCGCCGCAGGGCAGCTCGTTTCCTTGCTCTTCAGCACACGCGCCGGTGTCATCACCAATGTCATTTTTTTCATCTATAACATATTGTAATTATATAAGTACATACTATTCTTTACTTTTTAGCCAGGCTAATTTACACCATGCACCTAAATCATGTGCTGTTAATTTAATTTGTAAAGTCTGGTAAGGTTCAATAAAGCTAGATATATTGGGTCTCAAAACCCCGTCTTAATAGTATCTGTAGACGAAGTTCGATGCATAAATAAGCTCTATTTGTGCGTGTAGTATATTTACTTTTTTTGTAATGTAATAAGCAATGATAATCCTATAATCAAATGAAGTGTAAGTTTACAAAGTACGTACTATAATTACTAATGCAATATAGTTTTATTTTAAAGGTAATTCTGAACTTACCGTAAAATTACTAATCGCAATAACAATTCTGGAAGTATTGAAGAGGTAAACATGTCGAGCCTTGGTGTCGCGAGCGTCGCAGATATTGAACAGCGTAGAGCCCACGTAGCTCCTCATGTAGCGTAGCGCCACGCGACCGTGTATCTTGCAAATGCCATTTTTATTAAACCAAGGTAATAAGTCGGAGAAAGCTTTCTTGTATTTTGTAAAGTATGTTTTGATATTATAAAACGTACCTCATCGTCTGTCAGTTCTATGAGATGAGATATGTCTTGAACGTCGACAAATTCCTCAATATTTTTAGCTGTCGTAAACGAGTTTCTAGCCGTAGTCATAACGCGGGGAATCGCATTTTTTATTTCTAAAGGTTGGATGTAACGCTTTTTACGGGAAAATCTATAATGATGATTGATATTTTAACAATGTTGATTAGAATATAATTGTATAAGAAGCTATTAAATATATAATTTCTCGCATCAATATGACTGTAATATAACATTACAATTTAAAATTGTTTTTTACTATCGATGTAGATGTTACAAAGTTCCACATAACTTACTGAATATCTCTCGTTTTTGCTTCTTTAACAGTTTCATTAGCTTTATCTTGATTTTTTATATTTGCGTAAATATCAGTTTGGTTTAGAAGGATGGCCATGACAGGGGCGGCACGTACCACATTTTCCCAAGACTCATGCCTTACCATAGAG
>JAOPJD010000023.1:4936652-4947285 GCA_026167825.1 Papilio polyxenes | reverse complement strand
TAACTTTTTAATTAACGAATCAACGATTAACGAAGTTACTTCTCTCTCATCTCACCTTAATAGACATAGTGCGTTGTCGCATTTGCTCGGAGCGTGCCTTGGCCGCAATGTCCTCTTGCGGCTGCTCATCTTCCTCCAACAGCTCCTCAAATAGAGGAGATCGCGACACTTCTTCGAAGCTACCTTGAGTCTCGATTTCACCCTGAAAAGAGTATGAGGTTTTAATTTTGATTTATTGCAGTATTCAAACATAGGTAAGTTTGCAAGAACGATAGATAAACTTTATTATTACGTATTTGACTAGTGAATGACCATCGGACGGAACAGTGTAGTAACCTGACTTTATCTGACGAAACGAACGTTTCGTATTGGTGAGTTCATTGCACCTTTCAGATAAGATTTCATCGGTGTCGGCTGTGTAATATTTTGACAGGGGCAGATTATTTATCCATATATCGGCTTAAAGGTTTACAATGCCTTATTATATACTATTTGACCAGTAAAGGACCGGCTCTAGCATTGGTTAAAGTAGAATAGAATTGCAAATTTTCAATCCGAGCGGATCCGAACTACGTTACAACAATGTTTGGTGTGAGGTTTTAATACATCTCTTGACTGTGTATTGTAGTGCATTACCTTATACGTACTTGGGTTGATAATGTACATAACAACATTTTCCGCGAAACGGCAAAGTCCGATTAACCGCGTTGTGTTTCATACAATTGTAACAAGCTGCAAGCGACGATAACGGAGTGTGACCGAGTAGTTATAATAATTTTATACACATATAACAATGAAAATTATTTGCGTGTGATTATTTCTTGTGGCATTGCTTCTTGTTATTACACTATTTATAGTTAACAGCAGCGCCATTTCAATGTTAGTTTGTTTCAGTAACAATATACCGCGACACCTTGTAAGGACGACGTATAATTTTATGGGTCCTTTTATTTATTTCATTTAGCTCAATGATTGACTATGTAACGTGTTTAATATTTTCAAAAAAGTATATTTAGTTTTAAATCGTTGTCAAGAATGGTACAAATTCGATTGATTTACGGACACAAAACAGCAAGTTTTTTTTATCAGGTATTAACATAATTAAAGTAATCAATAATTAAATTTATATTAACATCATTTAATATAATTGGAGACGACGAATGTTCTTGAATCTATAATTCGCAGACGTAGACTCAGCATTAAAGGATTGGAAGGATGGAAGGAAGGATATTAAAATCATCATTAACGCAAAGAAAATGCATTTGTTTTCGTTATTATCAGCACACGGGACAGACTTACTGCCACGCAGTCCCTTGATTCTACCACCCGGAATGGAATGCAAGGTTTCCTGCGATTAATACTAAGGTTAGTTCAACTGGCTATGTTACTAAGGCGTTAAGCAATAACGATCCTTATCATTTTTTAAAGCATGTAAACATTGACATAAAATTGTATAGTACCAATAGCTTTATCTTTATAGTCTACCATTACTTTTATCCACAAATACAATGCTAGAGAGCTTCGTCTGATCCTAAATGAGCACTATATTAGTTTTATTTGCACGACATGTGTAATTAAAGAAGTATATTTAAAACTTAGAGGAATAAAGTTATCAATGGATTAAGATAAATCCATTTAAATAGGGGTCATTTTACGGGCCTGTTATATCGCAAGGGCGACGATCCAAATTGTGGTGTTATTACATTAATCGCTTTTTATTTACTTTATTCAATATTTTTGGTGTAACACCAAAAGTCGCCGAAATGGCGAAGTGACCGCTGCTCATACACATCCGAAAATGTAGAAGCGTTGCCTACCATAAATCGATGGAGAAGAGGACGCAAAGAAGCAGAATATTTACTCATCCTATGTGTTCCCTCCTCCGTCAATTTCACTATCACTTCCCATCCTTTACTAATAAGAAAGAGTGGGAAGGGAAATAGGACTAAAAATTAGAGATACGATGCCACAATAATACAATGCGCAATAGCGCAGCTTAATGCACAATGTCGTTTCAAATGCGCATGTTACATTTTTTTACTTACATTTCGTAATATGATGAGGTTATCAGCCGCTCTGAGGTGGTGCAGTTGATGTGTGACGAGGATCCTCGTGGAGCCCTTCAGCAGGCCCAGGACGCACTCCGCCATCAGGTGCTTGCCGACGTGTGTGTCAACGGCCGACAGGGGATCGTCCAGCAAATATATATCCGCCTGTTGTCACAAATGAATTTTAATATTTTTCCATATTCTTTGAAATCTAATATTTTTTTAACACGACAATAATTGAACCCACGACCACATTATGCGATGTCCGTGCTCCTAACCAGTAGGCTATAGGCGATTTAACTTTTCTATCTCCATTCCTGCCGATGAAGACATTTACCTGGTTTCCATCATTTCATTGTTGATCTATCTCGAATGCAAACTAAGGGACTCGAATCTTCGTTGACTTTACGTGGAGTAAAAGAATGGCGTAGGTTGCAGTCGTCAGTGCTCGGAGAAAATTATTATGTGACCCTTTAAGATAAGATTCTACTGCAAGTTAGAACGTAACGTCTTTTAGAACATACTTCGTTCGTAGAAAATTAACACACTTATTATCTTAAATGTATGCCATTGATGTATACTCAGCAACTGTCTAACCGATTTCTGAGACTAAAACCTCCGTTTAAAACATATTCTTATCTCTGTTTTGTCAAAGATATAATATGGATGAGGATATGTTTTATACCAAGATGTTGGCCTCAGAAATCTACGGATTGCAAAGCGTACTGACCAACAATATAAATACCCTGTCATGAGGGCGCTACCATTCCTGTTGTTATTGTCACACTTTACATCTACGTCAATACATCAAACGAACTAATTTAATTTAAACATAAAATTCCTTATTTTCGACATATCCTGCGTAAATTGCCTATACAATTTTTTCGGCAATTAACAAAACAAATTATCAGGTACTCATAAATTACACTGCGATAAAAGTAAAATACTTTGGCAACTCAATGACAATTAACAATGTCAATGGCACGGTAACGATTTTTTTATGATATTTTTGTTTCCATTACAATAAATTAGTTCCATACGTTTTCCGCGATATAGCAAGAAGATTTTTCTGGGCACCCTATACATGTTTAATAATTAAAATTACAGATATCCCTAGTGCGGGTCAGTAGAAATGTAGGACAGTAAGATTTTGGAAAAAACATAATAAATATCAATCGTAACTTCAACTTTGTTTAAGCTGTTTAAGTTATGTTTGACGTTGTTATAGTCTTGATCACTTCAGAATCATCATGATTATTACTTATTGAGTGACGTGAATAATAGTACAAAGTGATATCAAATAATGTCACATTGCAAAGTGTCATTGTCACATTCAAATGTTTATGTTCTATAGTAAATTTAAACTAGCATCGCATGAGCCGCAAAAGGACCCGGGTCCTTAGAACTCACAGCTTGCCTTGTTGATTGAAGCATGTATCGCTTCAGTAACACTGTACATACGTAACTGTTTTCAGATTTCTAGGCGACTCTTAACATCGCACGAGTGTAACATGCGGGAGGCGGGAGGAGGGCACTGAGCAGCGTGCAGATAACCTTGGCCTGTCAAGATATTTGATAAGAATTGTACCTGTCTGTAGCAGGCACGTGCGAGACCGATGCGCGCGCGCTGTCCGCCACTGAGGCTGATGCCGCGCTCACCGACCAGCGTCGCGTCGCCCGCCGGCAGCAGCTCAAAGTCTCGCACCAGAGCGCACGCCGACACCACCTATACGAATTATAGTTTTTTTAATATAAGTAAATAACATAATATATCATTATGTATCGTTACAGAATGGAAATGTATTCAGTTCTAATCACTTTAACAATAAAGATGTGAGATTACGAAAACACAGAAAGACAGATATATCATTTTTAAAAACATATTCAAAAGTGAAAGAATGAATATTCATCGCGAATATAACGTTCAACTCTTTAACGAGTTGCGGTACAAAGTAGGGATCGGATTGATTGGACAAGCGTATGTGTCGCATTATTATCTATTCTGCGCATCTCACCGCTCGTTTGTTCGCATGCAAAGTACCTTCTGTGATTGCATTGCTTTTATCATGCACTCGTGTTTACGTTGTTTGATATCATTACAATACGTCAGTGACGTGTCCCCTTTAATATAGGTCAAACTTTATCAACTAAAGAATAAAACGGTAATGGTGAAACAGCTAAGATGACAAAACAAAACTTTACGTCATTCCGTCAAATTTGCGCGTTAATAATAAAAAATGTTAACATTGTTTTAATCTCTTAACACTAACTTTTTTTAGTTGTCGCCCGCGACTCGGCCTGCGCGGAATTGGAAAAAAATATATAGTAGCTTATGTGTTCTTACAGACTATAATCTACATCTATGCCAAAGCGAGATCTGTTACTTCATTCTGGAGATACGTAATAATAAATATCCATCCCCACCCATCGATAAATCTAAACTTTCTCATTTAAATTAGTAAAATGATTAAGAAGTGAAAATCCACTGCCGTGACACTTGTATATGTTTTTGTCACTGGTTTTGTCAAAGAAATTAGTCAAATTGCTAAGAAGTTCAACGCCTGATAACAATTTTTATTTGTATCATTTATACCATAATCAAGTTCATTACAGGTAAGTACTCCATTGTTTTCAAACATTACTTGAACCTTGTATTCTTACCTTTCACAAAAGTTTTGATATAATTTATGTCATGTAATTAACGTTGGTAGGTATAGATAGCGACAGCCAGTTAAAATTACAGATACACTTGTCCGTTTCTGAAGATTATTATTACTAAATATAACAAGTGAGATATTTAGGATTACTACAGTTTAGGAAATATGACTAATCTTACTAAGCAAACAGAACGCAAAATGAGATAGGAGGCTATCAATTCTCAATTTCAGAATGTAATATAATCGCGTAACTCATTTTGCTCAACTTCACGAATATAGTTTATTTTGTATTATCCAATAAATTGTTTGTTATCATTTATGTAAAAAATATTCCAATTAATTTAATCTCTCAAGGCAATGGACGAAATTTCATTATCACGACTCTTTGTATATCTTTTTACGTCACGTTCAATTTTTACGCCATAATTTTTTATCCATCCGGATGTATGAATCCGTCACACGGAATCAATTAAAAGTATCACAATTTTACTAATTATTTTTATATAAATATATTATAGACATATTACGTAAAGCACATAAATATTTTGTAAAACGTGCCTTACGTCTTTCACAACTGTACCAATTAAGAATTTTAAAATTAATAAACCCAAAAAGCTTTTTTACGTAACGGTATCAAAGTCCCGTAATCATGAACACGTTGAAGGTGAAACAGTGGACACACAGATCGATAGCGTAGATGACGTCACCAACTAAATTACCTTTTTATAACGAACGCGGTCGTAAGGCAGGCCGAATAGAATATTCTGTCGGACTGTTGCGACGAACAGCCAAGGCTCCTGACTGGCGTATGATATTCTACCGCCACCCAAAGACACGGTGCCATGTGATGGCTCCAACTCACCCAAGATCAGTTGTAAGAGTGACGACTGGAAGAAATATTTCGTAATTAGTTTCTAGTCACGGTTTTTTCTTTTAACGTTAATTATAAGGCAGATGTTTACCTATATTATAAACAACTACACTTTGTTGCTTTCATCTTTATCACATTGTGCAAATTATGTTACTTCAATATATCTAATAGTAACAAATATATCTTAACCACATTTACCTTTCCAGATCCAACAAGTCCGGCGACACCTAAGAACTCTCCGTGTTTGACAGTCAATGTAATGTTTCTCAAAGTTTCCACGATAGGATTCTCTTGCCAGCTCGCACTGACGTTAGCCAGCGTTAGTCCTGTTGGCTGGCTCTTATCTTTTTCTATATGTTTCTCTTTATCCGCTCCATTACTGATAAGGCCTTGACCGTTGAGAGCGAAGGAATAAACTTCCTTAGCCTTTGCTGATTCCAATTCATCTAATGATAGGAAATCCTAAAAAAATGTTAAAAAATGTTTTAAAATTAATTATCATGTAAAATACAAAATCACTAAAACAAGTACTTACAATCTCGCATAGTATTGTATTATTAAGGCCCATTTAGTTGATACCACTTTTTGTGCGTACCAGAGCAATATTTAAATGCAATAAATTGCGTGCATGATTTACCTTTAATAATTGTAAGCAATTGTTGTTTAGACTATACAAGACATTGCTTTAATTTAATTGTATGCAACAGGCAAGAAACTGGCGTATAAATGGGCCTTTACTCTAGAAATATTAATTACATTTTATTCATTGTGCATTAAAGACCTAACTGCAGCACTCAGTCACTATAGACATCCCATAGATAATATAATAGAATCACATGCAATGTATTCTAGAATTGATGTCTTACCTCTAATCTCCTGACGGAAACCATAGCTTCAGCCAGGAATGACAACGCCATTGGAAAGAGTATATTGCATGCGAGCTGAAGCAGATTGAAGTACTGTACTAGTGAGAAGGTGATCTCTGCGCGTATATAACCACCCATTACCACGAAAGCAACCACCGCCGCAAATAATATGAACCGTTCCGTGAACACACTCAGGGCGGTTGAGAATCCTTTGATGAACGAAGTCTTCAGTATGAAGCCTACTTCTATTCTGTTAAAAAAAAACAATCAATTTTATTTTAAACTCAGGAGAATAAGTTAAGAATATGATAATAATTAAGTAATAAGTTGTCGTAAAACTAGCTTCGATTATTATATTCCATTCATTTATAATCTTATTATTAACTGTAAATCAGTCAGAGTCAGAGATTATGAGATTATGAGAGAGTCAGAGATAATTTATGAATATTAAAGTTACAAGTTAGTTAATGCAAAAGTTACACCCACATAAAATTATAATGTGGTAATGGATGATAAAAAGAAATAGTCGAAAAGTACCTGTCGACAAATGTTAATGTTATTCTGAATTACTTGTATATTACGATTACAACTTATATGTACAATATATTACGTATATTTTAAATTATCCTTCTTAATGAAGAAATGATCAATGACCAAAATCTTTTTATAAAATATATAATCAACCCTGGCATTATCTTTGCCAAAACAGAAATAACAATATGTTTTAAACGGAGAAAAATCTTAGATCTAACGGAGAAATAGACTAAAAAGTCTCAGAAACCAACGGTAGACCGATTTCTGGATGATGGCACCTCATAACCATTTAGTTTTATAATATACCTAATGTCATCATCAAATATCTTCGTTATACATGAACAATGTAACTGTATCATATGTGTCAGTCTTAACAAACATTAAACAATTAAAAAAATTTAATGATACATTGTAAATAACTTTGAGCCTTACATAAACTGTTAACGACGTTTTTGGACAAACATTAAAAACATTATATCTGATCTCTGAGTCGTATTTATGGAATGACAATGACATGCTGTTACGGCAAAAATTAAGTGTATATGACACATTACTGTTATGTTTAAATTATTTTGTTGTTTTCGTATATTTTGCTTAATAAACACGTTGGGTGAAGATACTAAATCGATTAGAATTCGTTGTGTAAGCACTTATAAGGTTTTATTTGATAAATAAAAGTGGCAAGAGTGTAAAAAATTAATTTACATGCTTTGTATCTCGGAGTAGAATTTTATTACAACGTATTTATTATATTTTTTGTGCTTAATGCAAACGGGTGGATAATTGTAATTTCATTTAATACATTGCATGGAAATTTACTCAGCTTAATTGCATGTCATTGAGAAGGACACGGATTAGATTTAGTTTATTTTACCACGTAAATTAGATTTGTGACATCCAAACTTTAAGTTGATTCAATTGGCTGCTCAGAACACAATTTTCGAAGATTTTGAGCATAGGGGGTACGTAAAAGAACGCAGGGGCAGGCCACACAGCTGACCGCGCTTTTTCCACCCGTAGTGAATTCACTTGCGCAGATTCAAAGGCAAACACGAGCCTTTGTTAAGTTCGAAATTTTAAATAAGAAATCGATAGATACTTGGATCGCATACATTTCGTGGTATTGTCACTAACCTGCGCAATTTGTCGACCAGTTTCTCGAATGGCTTCTCCCAGGCGTACATCTTAATGACCTGTACTCCGTTAACAAGTTCGCTCATAACCTTGACTCTTTCGTCGGTTCGATTTGCAATCTTCCCTCTAAATTTTCCTTGTAGGTTACTCAAATACGCTGAAAATAACTTACATTTCAATAACATAACAAAAAAAATTAAGGTCTCTTACATATTTCTACTTTAACTCTACTATTCTACTAGGGTAAAGTGCGAATTATTTATCGAGTCGTTTTTAATACCATTACGTGGCAAATGAGTAAGCGGCCAGCTGAATTCGCCGAAATAGCGAAGCGTTTGATGCCCATAGACATCCGCAATCGTAGATGCGTTGCCTACCTAATCGACGGAGGAGGGGACGCACAGAAAGATAGTTTTCCTCTTCCCATACGTCCCCTCCGCCATCCACTTACCCTTTTTTTTATAAGAAAAGGCTGGGACAGCTAGTAAGTCATAAAAATATACCGCTTTCTACTAAATAGTCAAATAAAATGTTTTTGAGTTAAATAATTCTTTACGAATGTCAGGTTTTAAAATTAGTTCGATCGTCAGGTTAGGTAAGTGCGTATTTCCAAAAATATTTAAATACAGTTTTGTTTCTTTTATTTAAGTTAAACGTTAATTTATTTTCAGTTTATCATTGTATTACTTTTCCTGAATCACCAAAAAAATCACCTGTAGATGTCCAATAATATAACGATGATCCAAATACCAGTCATATAATACTGACCTTGAACAAGAACTGTCTGTAGGAATATAACAGCAAGCGCGGCGAGCGTGGCCCAGCCTATGTGCTGCCATACGAGATACGAAACAACCGTCACCACTATCGGCATCACCCAGATGTAGTTCAGGAACGTGGCCACCAAGTCGAAGCGATTCACATCGTTCGACATTAAATTTATAACTTGTCCAGCTTCCGTTTTATTAAGACCTGTTCGGTTAAGCTTCAAAATCTATAATTAAAAAAAAAATATTTTAGATACCTATTTGCTTAATTGGAAACAATAAAGTTGTAAATTGAAAAAAAAGCTCACTCGTAAACACTAGTTTAGCTGGTTTAGGCTATAAGAACTCAAAATGGAATTAACATACATATAAAAACATAACATACCCGAGAAAAACATTAAGGATCAATCGGGTAGAAAAAACATAATACTGAATGATAACTAACCTTTCTGAATATTAATGAACAACACGCTATCCTCACTCTCATACCGACGCAACCTTGCATCAAATAAACATGATTTAGTATGACAGCTGTTGTAATACTGAAGAAGTTCAATAGGAAATTGTAAATGTGAGCATTTCTGTAATTTTCAAGTGTCTTCTCATCAGCGAAGTATCCGATGAATAACGCTAACGTGTAAGGGATTAACGGCCTAAAATATACGACACACAAATTATTTATTAGAAAAAAAAAACACATACAAGTTTGCTAATGTGGCTTACCATAAAACAATAAATAAAATGCCGACGAAAAATCCGCATATCATGTATTCAAACCAAAAGGATCTGACAATAGCCCTTGAGAGTGACGGCCTTGTACCATTGTGTCGCGCATTGTTGAGTTCCTTTTGCCACGCTTCTTCCAAACGATCGCCCAACCGGCCTGAGTGGTCGCCCGCGCGTGCTTGAAACAAGTCTTCTATTGTGAGACTACTTTTGAATCCTTTGCGAAACAGAGAGAAACTCCATCTGTCAAATAAAAAATATTGCTAAACTGTACACTACGGTATGCATCTCATGTTTGTCATTTCTAGGAAAGTACATTCATCGTTTTTGTATGAATGCCACCGTTTTATGTTTGTAAACCCCTTTATTTATTTCATTATTTTTTATAATGTCATTAAATTTAACAAATTTGCTCAGTTGTCTCGAATAGTATAACCTGATTTCGAATAAATGACTTAGAATATGTAATGTCCGCTTATAATTTTGATCAAATATTAGCCGCGGCCTCATAGATAAGAATTGAGAATGTCCCACAATTTAATTGTGTTAAATGTCGTCAATTCGCATGACGCCTTTATTACCAACATTTATCTGTTTAAACTATTCTTTACTGTGACTATAAATTGTAATACATATAATATATTTATAACATTTTCATTCAATCAAAATCTTCTTTCTTCTTCTTATGTATATGTCCTAAAGGTAATGTACTAAAGATTACGCAATAAGTATATGTACATTCACATAGTAATTTAAACAGACTCTGTACCGTACACGTTATATGTATAGACATATAACGCGTTCACAGTTACTAAATATTCCGCCAGAAGTATTCAGTTATCCATAAATAGCCTCTGTATGACGTAATCGTGCACGAAAAAAATGTTTTGTTCACTTAACACATTGATATATATTATGGATTTACATACTTGTTTTAACATTAAAATGATTAATGATTACGTATAATATATGCGTAGTTTGTAATTTAAAGAAATTAAAGAGGTGTGAAAATGGAAATTAGTTTATTCCG
>JAOPJD010000023.1:6676-16721 GCA_026167825.1 Papilio polyxenes | reverse complement strand
GGCCGGTGTGGCCGGCGGGCCCGGCGGGGTCTGCGGCCGTCTTCACCAGCAGCGCGAGCAGCTTGGCGAAGGCGTCGCAGGTGGCGTAGCAGCGCTCGCGGCCGCCGACGCCGTCCTGCAGCTGGCGACGCGCGCTGTCGGAGCACAGCTGAGTGGCGATGCGCAGGAAGCGGGTGAGCGTGTCCTCGCACGACAAGATGCCGGCCATGTTCATGCGGTGCACGTACACGCTGAAGTTCTGCGCGAACTCCACCTCCGTCAGCGGACTGAGCAGCATGTTGCGCCATTCGCGCAGCACGCTCTCGGTCTTCTCGCGCAGGCCCGCCGGGTCCTCGCAACAGCGGCTCTGGGAACGGTGTCAAACTTATAGTGAAACCTTCAACTTGATAGTTAGTTTGGAAGAAAGGCCTAAATCTCAAACAGAATAAATTCCGCGCAGTTGTCCGGCGACACGAACATTTGAAACCGACGGTAGAAGTGATCGGTGGCGGAGCAGCAGGTACTCACCCGAGCCTGCGCCAGCGCCGCGTGCATGTGCGCCGCGGGGCCCGCCGGCGAGCGGTCGCCGGGCTCCTGCTGCGCCCGCAGCGCCTCCAGCAGCGCGGCCAGCGCGGGGTGCGCCTGCGCCTGCGCCGCCACTCGCGCCAGCGTCTCCGTGGTGTGGCGGAGGTCGGCCTCGCGCACAGACGGGTTGTGGCGGTCGTCCACCAGGTACAGCTGCACCAGCCGCATGGCGAACCCCACCGCCACCCGGTTGTTGCCCTCCTCCATGAGCCGGGCGAGCGCCAGATCGTACTGCGGCAGGTCCAGCAGGCGATTGCGCAGGAGGCAGTCGACGGCGTCCAGGTTGTAGCGCAGGTCGTCGCGCGCGTCCAGCAGCCGCGCGGTGGCGTGTCGGCGCGCCCACGCGGCGCCCCCCGCCCCCCCCGCGCCCCCCGCACCCCCCGCCTCGCCCGCCAGCCGCAGCACGCGCACGTGCAGCTCGCGGTACCCCGCAGCCAGCTCGCCCGCAGCAGGCTCGCCGGCAGGACCCGCGCCCTCCAGCAGACCCTCCACCGCCTGCGACATCGACACATTCAGTCCCGGCCCGATGTAAGGAATTGCGATACTTCTACAATACTAATTCATCGTCGTCCTCGTCTCGTCGCAATAAAAGCTGCAGCATTTAATCACCTACTATTAATGACGGCGCGGGTTTAATTTCTATGCGAGCATTTTTTCCACGACTGAAACGCTTCGAACAGTCGGGCGAAGGAGGGTTACCGATGAAAATCGATCGCTTATCAATAAGTGCTCACCCTTTGTACCAGATTACAGGCGGAGACGATGTCCCGGTTCCTGGTGGCCAGCACGAGGCACTCCAGCAGCGCGTGCACGTTGGTGGCCTGCGCCGGCAACGCGTGCGCCGCCAGCGCGCCCGACAGCGCCTCGCCCGCGCGCACCAGCGCCGTCACCTCCTCGCCGGCCAGACCCGCCGGGGGGAGCGCTAGCCCCGCAGGGGGGAGCGCCAGGGCCGCAGGGGGGAGCGCCAGGCCAGCAGGGGGGAGCGCCAGGCCCGCCGGGGGGAGTGCCAGGCCCGCAGGGGGCGGAGGCGCCGGGCCCGCCGGGGGCGAGTTGACGGGCGAGGGCCGAGCCGGGTGCGCGGCGGAGTCCCGGGCGGGCGCGAAGCCGGGGATGTTGCGGCCGAACTCCTCGTAGACCGCCATCTGCGCCTCCGTCGGTCCTCCCATTCTCAGTCTCACTCTCTCTGCCAGATTTTCGGTTTGATATGTCAACACCATCGGGTCGTAATAGAGTCGGTTTTCCAGCCGAGCCTGTTTTCTAATCTCGTAGTCGTTCATCAGTCGCTTGTCTAGTTCGGGGAGGGCCTTCTCGACGGCGGTCTTCTGAATGTAGGCGCACGCCAGCTCCATGTTCTCCGTGGCCAGCACCGCCGCCGCGCTCTCGATTATGTTCTGTAAAGCATCGTGTTATGTTATCGAACACCGACATGATAACGGTGAGATGAAATCTTTAAGTGAAGTCGAACGCGAATGCACCACGTCGGTCACTCCATTAACTGGTGCAGAATTGTGTTGGCCTCTTTATCTATTTCCACGACGATCTCAATATGGAATAATACGGAACTATGTTAATAATAGAAGAGGCTCGTCATCTCTGTCGGGCGACGACATTACGAAAAAGAGAACAAAGGTAATTAGCGCAAAGGAGGAGGTCTCACCTGGTGTGTGGGGTGTGTGGGGGGTGCGGAGGGTGCGGGGGGTGCGGGCAGCAGCGCGCCGAGGAAGGCCGCCTTGAGGTTGGCGGCGATGGTGGCGGCGAGCTGGTCGCGGCAAGTGATCATGGCCATGGCGGCGGTGAGACTGCGCATCATGTGGTGCGCGGCGCAGCGCAAGCGCGCCTCGTCCGGCTCCAGGGCGAAGTCCTTGCGGACGACGTGCTCGCAGGCGGTCAGCGCGTAGCTGATGGCGCGGTCCACCACCGGGTGGATCCACTCCTGTATGGATCTCTCGACGGCCGGTCTGACGAACTGCTTCAAGTGCGGATAGTTTTGAAATAAAATTATATGAGGATTGAAGGAAATTTTTTGTCCGAATGCAGTTGTCGAAGTGACGTTTACATCCATGTAACTAAACCGAGGCTCCGGTAGTTCGAGCGCGTCGGAGCAGGGCGCCGCTGGCGGTGCGGGCGCCGCGGGCGCTGCGGGCGCTGCTGGCGCTGCGGGCCCCGCTGGCGGAGCGGCGCGGCTCGCGGCAACCTCGCCGGGCTCCGCACTCGTCTTCGGCTGCGAAAGCTGGAGCTCTATAAGTTTTTGGTTTTCCGAGTCCTTCAAGTATAACGTCGGTTTCAACTCTGATAGTTCTAAACCCAGATTTTTACACAGCACTTCTACTTCGAATTTTAGGTTCAACTTGAGATCGGGTTCCTGATTGAGTTCGGCGAGGACGTTCATCAAGCCCATGGTCCACGGGTTCGGCGGCCTGAATATGATACTCTTAGCGCAGGCCTCGAGGATCTTGGCGACGAAGGGCACGACGTAGAGCAGCTCCTGTTGACCCTTGTGGTACGCCTCCAGCAGCAGCGCCTTCAGGTCGATGTCGCGGTGCAGCAAGGGGACGTTGCGCGCGAGCGTCAGCATTCCCAGCCAGTGGCCGAGGTTCTTCAGGAGCGAGCGGTCGCTGAAGTTGGCAATACTTTTATCGGAACGCAACAACACTTTTATGTTTCGATAGGTCTCCATTATCGCCAATCTGTTCACCTCCCGGGCTTTCAGGACGTCGAGAAAATTGGAGTACAGGGCGTGGAAATTGAATTCCAGGGACGCCCGCTTCATGACGACGTACTGCGCGAGCCAGGGATAGTGCTCCTCGGCCAGGATCTCCTTGAGCTCCTCGCACTTGGTCTTCAGGTTGAGCTGGCTGAGGTTGTTGAAGATGAAGGCGGTCTTGTCCTGCACGTGGCGCGGCGGCGCGGCCGGACCCGCCTCGCGCTCCGTCGCCGTCAGCAGCGTGTCGATGTTGGTGGCGCTGGCGATGGAGGGCCGCCCGCCCGCGCCCCCCAGCGCCGCAGCCACCGCGGCCGCCGCCATCGCCCTGCACATATACGTTACAACTTTATCGTACCGGTGAGGACGACTCGGCACGTCATCTCAAGCAATGGCCTATCCATTCCATTCCGTTTACAACAACAAGGACAAGGATCTTGTGGCAGTCGGTCAACTAACGATGTCATATAATGACCAATGAGGGAGAACGGTTTAATTAATAGTAAGGAATTACTACGAGTACTCAGATCATAAGTTGCAAATCAATTGTTTGGAGTTGCAACATGCACATCTTTCAAAACTTGTAGGCGCCCTCTGTCAATGTGAAAAAACTGCTATAACACCTTTGTGAAAATATACTAAATAAAGATTCTTCATTGTCGTGATTTGTCAAACTTATCATCATAAAACAAACTCTATTATGCTCTTTACTATAACGTTCAAATATATTTATTGAGAAAAGATTTAAAGATACACTAAAAAAATTCGCAGAAAATGAAGTACGCATTTTAAGTTGTTCCTGTTCTTTTGCATTTGTAATATGTAGATTAAATAGACGAATTTTGTTGCTTGAAAGCGTGGAGGTAGCTGGAATTCATATCAAATAATCAGGTCTACTGTCCCTTGAGGCTGTAAAAAAATCAAACTTCCAAGCCAACACAATCATAAAAGATACAGCCCTATAATCCGCTAATTTTCGACATCGCAAGGGAATCAAAACCCATAGGGTACTTCTCATGAATTCAGAATCTTATAATTTGGTACGAAGTAACGCTTTATCGCACAGATAAAGAAAACCGTAAGATATATATTTTTTCATTGTATTGTTTGTACGCAACTCTCAGTGCGCGAGTCCGACTCGCACTTGGCCGGTTTTTTTATTGAAAGAGAAAGGGGGGGGGGGGAAACAAGTTGCTGAACAAACAGGTGAAAATCGACGACATCTGCAACAACCTGCCTTTTAAAAAGAGATACGCTCGCTTCTTGAATCGCCCAAAGTCGCACTGGTGCGGAAATACCGAAGGTTTTCTATTTCGTTGGCCTCACTTTAAAAATGTGCTAAGGTTTAAACAAACACCTAGTTCAGTAAATGTGCCACGGATACCGAAAACGCTACTAAATATTTAGGCTGAAATACGGAATTTGCTTACAATTCTTTCATCACGAAATGTTGAACGAGGCGCCGACTTAGAATAGCTAGTAGATAAATAGCATGGTGGGCGTACCTGGCGGGGGGCGCGACGGGGGGCGCGACGGGGGTCGCGACGGGCGGCGCGGCGGGGGGCTCGCGGCCCTGCAGCCCGTACTCCACGTACTCGACCAGGTGCGGAGGAAAGTCTCCGAAGTGCGGAATGGCGCGGACGTGCTCGCAGTACTTGTGGTACTCCTTGAGACGCGCCTTGAACCTGTCCAAGGCGGTGATACCGAAGTAGTACATCTTGGAGCCCTCCGGCTTGCGCAGCGCGTCCAGCACGAAGCGCAAGGCCAGGCCCAGCGACACATACGTCGGCACCAGGCCCCTGTCGATGATGCCGCCGAACAGCTGCGCGGTTATGTGAAGCTCCTTATCGGGGTATTCGGGGAAGAACTTGTATTCCTCGAACAGATTTCGGAGCATGCACGAAAACACTTCCCGCTCTCTTTTATTCGGCGACTCTTGAAACTTCTTGAGCATTTCCAGCACCTCGTCTATGGAGAGGGACGGATGGGGCGGATGATTGTATATCCGTTGAAAGTAGCCGTTCGCTTCATCTTCGACTTTCTTCGAAACGCTAAGCATTATTTCGGGCAAATTGATCTGTTCCGGCGACCGAAACTTGTCCATCGTCGGGACTTGGGCCATTCGCGTCAGTGCGGCCATATTGGGGACGTTGGCGTTGTGCGGAAGCGCCATCATCGGATAAGGGCTGTTGGACCCCGGCCCTAACGGCCGCGAGGGCGATCCCGGCGAGGGCGCGATCGGCCCCAGGGCGCCGGTCATGCCGAACGCGGTGTCCGTCGGCATGCCTAATGTCATACCAGCGACACCGGTACTGAGGGTCGCCACGGAGTCGACATGGGGGACGAACAGCTGGCCCCCTTGACCGGCGGGGTGGAAGGGGCGGGACAGCGCCGGCAGGGTCTGGCGCGCCTTCGCCACGAGCCAGGCCTGGCAGTGCGCGGCCACGCCGTAGATGGCGTCCTGCAGGTCGGGCGCGACGCCGGGCGCGCACAGCTGCAGACACGTCAGCATCGTGCCCACGGTCTCGGCCGAGGGCAGCGCCGCTTTCGGCGGCTGCTCCTCGATCCCGTTGCCCGCGACCGGGGGACATCTTCTCTGTAAAAACTTCACCATTGCGGATACAAAAATTTCTCCGTGGTCTCTGATTTTGTCCGTTAACCACTTGTCCAGCTTGAGGTATTCCCGGCGCGAGGCGAGGCACGCCAGGTCGATGACGAAGGGTAAGGATTGCACGTTCAGCAGCACCGACAACGCCTTCAGGTCCTGCGCGACGTCCAAGATCCTGGACAACCTGGACTGGTCGCAGTCGCCGCGGATGTACCATTCGGTCATCGCGTGCATTATTATGGGCTTAATGTTCGGGTTTTGTGAATGCCACGCTCGTTGCAATATCACACCGGCGTTTGGATGATTGCCTAAGAATATAGGTATCAGAGTAGACAATAATTCTTGTCGAAAGCCCGTTATTGGCGCATTTATTTGAATCAAGACGAGCATTAAGACGTCGGGGCAATGCAGCAGAGGGAAGTTGAAGAGGTCGTGCACCTGCAGGTAGTGCCCGCGGTCCGCGGCGTGCAGCAGCAGCTCCACCAGGTACAGGCAGCGCCACGTCGCCACCTCCTTGTTGTCGGCCTCCGGCGGCGACTTCAGAACGTCCACGGACACCGGGTGGAAGGGATAATCGGCGAGGCTAAATACGTCGGGGTGTTTCAAGATATTACCGATCAAACTCATCTGGCCTTCGAGATTGGTCCACCTCCGGCACAGGTATTCTACTGGGAATATATTGGACGGGTAACCTGCACTTTGCAGTCCCAAGCGCAGGATTGAGAACAAAAGGCTCAAGCCCTGTCTGTCCGGAACGATGAATTCCGGTTGGTCGAGTTGAAGTATGACTTCTTTCCAATTTAAATTAGAGGCGAGTTCTTTGAGCGTGTGCACAAAGACGTCCGCGTTCCAGCAGTCCGCGGGTCCAGGGGCCGCGGTATCCCTCTGGCCTTCGTGATTCCTCCAGAAGTTTCCCGGTGTCTGTATCTGAGGCGCGTCCGTCACCGTCGTATGGTAGCGCACCATCATACAGATGATTCGAGCGACGTCGGTCGCGGTGGGCTCTCGCCCGCCAAAGTTCAACATGTTGTTCTTGCAGTCCTCAAGGGTAGCGGTAAAACTGTAACCGATGTCCTTGATGACCTCTGCCAGAGGGGCGTCGCGCAGGGCGGCCGCCATGGCCTCGGCAGAGCTCATCGTCATCGGTGGACTCTGGGTGTCTTCCGGATACAGCAACGGTGTTAATATGAGGGGCACTTTTTCTCTGGGATATTCGATCCGTAAATGTTTTACAACAAACTCTCTTGAGACAGGATCAAGGTGAAAGTCGTCATAAGCGAGGCTTGTGAGGCGACTTTGCAAAATTTTACGGCTTCTTCCAAAATCGTCCGCGCGCTCAACCATGCTCTGAAAATAATATTATAATGCTAGCTTTGAATTAAAAAACAAATTTAATAAGTAACCTTCCAGACTATGTTCTATATGTATGCCAAATTCTAATTTAGAAATAAAATAAAGGTAGATGAGATGATGACTATGGACTGAAATACTTAAATGGCTCAGATGATCAAAACTAACCAGAAGATTGATATGTTAAGTAGTACCTACCTTATGTACTTGTGTTAGCATTTGCCAACTACGGGGCAAAGTCGAGGCGGGGGCGGGAACCCCGCCCATACGGCTGCATGTTAGCCACTGACCCGCTGCCAACAACTATATGATCAAACCATCTGTTAATTATAAAATATATATGTTATAAAATTGTAATCTAACATCTTTTACCATATACTTAGTGTAATGGATATTAGCAAAAGTATACCACAAGTTGAGTCGGCTTTGGGTGATGATGTGATTAGAAAAATTTAGATTGATAATTTTGAATAGTAACCAAAAATGTTCACTGTAATTATACAGATGTAGATTCCAGCAACAACATCTGTAGCATAAATTGGCCGGCTCATCTTGTGAAATATGACACACAGAACATAGGCATTAAGGCGAAAACAATTCCATGTTTCATCTCATGAATCAGGTGCTACCCGGCCTAATTTTAGTCCTCTTTCCCTTCCCACGTTTTTCCTATAAAAAGAATGGGAATTGGATTGGGATTTGAGGAGGGGTTGCATAGAAAAGGAAAATATTCCCTTTCTGTGCATCCCCTCCTCTGTTAATTTAAGTTAGGCAATGCAACTATCTATGGGCAGGTATGGTTTTACTATTTTGGCAAATTAAGGTGGCTGCCTACTCATTTGTAACCTAATAATATAAAAATAATAATTGAAGGAAGAACTTTGGTTTTGAAGCACTTTATAGATAGCAATTGTTGCTACAAGAGAGAGCCAACAATCTGTTTACATATTAATGGCGGCAAAGAACAAAAATTCACTGAAATTGTTTGAATAATCGAGTGATTTCTTTTAATATTAAATTGTAATTTTCACCAATATACATTTGTTTAATGATAACTGCATATTTGTTAAGAAAAATTACAAAATACACACACATCTGCTACACGTCTCTATTTGTGCATCTGCAATTTGCTGCGTCAAATGACATAAACAATGAAAACAATCTGCAGTAAATAGACATCTGACTTTTTTCAACAAAACTATATAATATCAATTAATGACCATCACTATTTTATCAAATTCAAACAAGGCAGCTATTAATTTATAGAAGGAATTGCATTTTCACATTAAAACAGTCTCCTGGAAACTAGTGATTTTATAGATATCCTACCCTACACCTTCAATCGTTTTCAAAAAAAAGAAAGGAATGTATGTTGTTGTGAAATTCGCAAGGTTGGATATGTATGGGGAAAGGGAATTCCCCTTTTTTATTACATCCTCTCCTAACTCCAATGAAGGTTGCCAATACATCTGCAAACCTTTTAACATACTGCAGTTACCTGTTCACCAGTCACTTTGCTATTTTAGCTATATCAGCTAACTCACTTGCTTCCTATTCTATTATAAAACAAATTAACAATTTTGTTAACATTTGATATCATAACTTTTTTTTCTCTCATGAAAAGCAAAGCAACATAGACATTCGCAATTGCAGATGCGTTGCCTACACATAATCAATGGAGGAAGGGTCGCACAAAATGAGATAGTTTCCCATTCCTATGCATTGCCTACTTAAACAAATCCACTTCCCCTTCCCATCATTTCCATATAAGAAAAGGGTGGGAAGGCAAAGAGGCCTGAGATTAGGGCTCCGGCACCACACTCATTAGACGAAACGTGGAATTTCTTCCACGTCGTGGCTGATAACTTTTAATAATTGCCAATATTTGCTGTTCGTATAATACAAGATAGTGACATAAAAACAAAAGATAAAAATGACAAACATGAATGCATTAAAACTTAATGTCTCCTCTAAGAAAAATAGAAGACGGTAGGTAGCTAGAAATTTTCAAGGGAAATAAGTCAAAGTCCCGTGCAGAATCTGAAACTTATTTGATATCATACAATCTATCCCGTTGTCGTACTGTACCTTTAATGCCTCGATAAAATATGCACAAAACAACGAATCACTAAAGACGTAAACGGCATACACTGCACACGACAATCGCGGCTGTCTTATACTTCAGTCTCACTTTTTGTCTGTAAGTACAAATCACCAACACCAAGGCATTATATTATTCCACAATATGCCTCAAAGAAAACAAAACTTACATGCAACCTACACGAAATGTTTTTTGCACAGTTTTGTTACTCGGTGTAGATTACAGGTATGCTTGTCTGAAATCACTTCAAAGAGCCACTGAACAATTAACATTTTTCTACAGCTCGTATTTCACAGAACAAAATTTGATTTCATGATTTCACAAATAAAATATAAAGTATTGAAATAAAAAAAGAAGCTGTAAACCACTGAGAACTAGACAGACGCCATTACACAATGACAAAATGAAATTTGGCTGTGCTGTTGCTGTCCTGTATATACTGACCTGTATATATATGGACAGGGCGCTACATAAAGTTTGGAAATGAAATGACAGATTTGGTTCGTTTCAATGTAAACGCGCCTGTTAGTGTTACTGACAGTTTATTCTATCTATTTTAAGTTTAATTCCTCACTATCGCCACAAAACGATCCGTTAGCGCCAAAATGGCGAAAATTAAATAGGCACAAAATGCAATTGTTTTTAGCCTATCCATGTATATAGATCTGACTTTTGCTCACCGAGGCAGATCCTGAAATCTTAATCTCTGACTCGAATAAAG
>JAOPJD010000022.1:3678311-3690080 GCA_026167825.1 Papilio polyxenes | reverse complement strand
GACTTTGTCCGGGTGAAATTAAACAATAAAAAAATTATAGCCTATATCACCCAGAGATAGTGTAGCTTCAGCTGTGATAGAATGTCTCAGATGGTTCAGTAGTTTTAGAAGTTATTGAATGCAAACAAACAATGAAATCTTTACTCTTATATAAATAAATAAGCAAGATAGGTGTGCCAGAACTGCGCTAAATGGAAGACCGTAATCTTGGAATTCATTACTGTGATATTTTTCATGCAGTGTGTCATTATTAACATACCTATCATCCCATGTGAATTGTTTCATGTTAACAATGTGTGGATGTGTGAGCGTCTTCAACAAACGTATCTCCGTGATAAGATTGTCTACTGCAGCCCCGGAGTGCTTCACACGGGATTTGTCTATACATTTTATAGCTACAGTTGATCTTGCGCCCACCTGGATATAAGTTGTTAGTGAGAAGAAATATTTATTAAGTCAATATCTTCGAATAGCTATCGGTTTAAACGATTAATCTGTTGTTACGACGAACTGTACATTTCATGGCAGTTTATTAACTTTTATTTATATTAAAATTAGTTTTTAATCATCGTTAAGACTTAAATTTGGTTAAACACTATAATAAAAATGGAAAGCGAGATGTTTTACGTAAAGCCAAATGTACACAAAATATTATTTACATAGATAAGTTACTTTTGTTATAGCTTTATAAACTGTTGAATAACTCCCGGATCCCAATTTCTCAGTCACAACATATCCTTCTATTTTCGGGAACGACATTGTGGTAGAATAAAGTAAACTATTAAACTGAAATTACACTCATTCTCTTGTTATTTCAACATTTTCAAACCCATCGAAACACGAAACAATGTTTTGACAGCACTTTGACGTTTTTGTTTCTGACAAAGTCCAAAAGACCTTGACATGATTGGGAAATTAACAAAGATTAAGTAAGCTTCAATTTTTTAGTGTTATGTTTTCCAAATTAATGTTCTAAAGGCTTTTTAGAAGTTCATTTAATTTTTTCCATAGTTTATCAGGAATGCATTAACCTACTACTTAGTTTTTAACTTTTATACCAAGTTTATAGACGAAAATCAAATACAATAATTCTCCAAATATCACCTAGCTCTTGCCAGCGACTCCGTTACTAGCCTATGTGTTTGTTCTTCGAGACTATGTTCTAAATTTGTGTAAAATTTCCTAAAAAGATACCTTCTAACATCTATCCAGCCATCTCATCATTAGTGAGATAAAAAAAAAACATCATTTATTTAAAACATCTATGTAATCTATCTATCTATGTATATAAAAGAAAGTTGTGTTAGTTACACCATTTATAACTCAAGAACGGCTGAATCGATTTGACTGAAAATTGGTGAGCAGGTAGCTTAGAACCAGGAAACGGACATAGGATAATTTTTACCCCGTTTTCTATTTTTTATTCCGAGCAGACGGAGTCGCGGGTAAAAGCTAGTAACTAATAAAAACAACACATAACCTAATTTACTATATTTAAGGTAAAAATTAACAACATATATATCTTGAGATATATTTATTAGTAAAAACTATATACATAACTAAAATAGTAAACTTTATATAACAATAATATGAACATAGATTGTATAATAACAAAGTTATCCGGCCCGATAAGATGCTCAAACACGGTTAGAAACAAAACATGTAAATCATACATGGGCATATAAAATGGAAAAAAGAAAAGCTACAGTACGAAAAGGTATGGATAAAGGTGTCTTGATCTGAGGTCTTGACACACTTTTTGACATTGACAGGGGGGCGCTATTAAGCTGTCATATTATAGTTTGAGTAATGCCCATTTGGTCAAATATCCTCATGAGATAAGTCGTGGAAACTAATACTTTATGGTTGAATTGCAAGAACCGCTTCTATTCAGTCAGTACAGGTATAGCTACAACATGTCAACTGAATAAATTTGTTCCGCCATCTTAAAAATTACGACTTAAAATCAGGTGGCGAGCAACTGCCTATAGCTACTAAATGTATTGCGTAAGTCGCTTAGCGACTAAAATCGCCGAGTTTTTAAGATTTACGTAGCCTGGTGTACATAGGGCTCAATTCAAAGTCAGCAGACAAACGATCAGACAAGATTTACTAATTTGTTTAATGCTTTTCTTAACTCAATATAGGAAAAAAAGTAACAAAAAAAGCCTTTGTCAAATAATTTGACAGTTAGTATTCAGTATTGCCATGTCGCAAAATTTTAATTTCCTTTATTGTCAATCCATTAGAGACATTGTGATTGTAACTTTTAAATTGTCAATTCTTAAATAACTAGCACAATTTTCACTTCACTTCACTATTTATTTTTCAAGACAGATCTATATATTCTGGTTCTTTAGTCTTAGGCTGACTTATTAATTTTATTTCTGCCATTGAAGTTGATTTCTCGTCCTAAAAAAATTAAAATGTATATTAACAATATATTTGTTTTTATTTTTTTTGTATCAAAAGGTGGCAAACGAGCAAACGGTCACCTGGATTCGCCGAAATGGCGCGGCGACCGTTGCCCATAGACATCCGCAAATTCAGATGCGTTGCCTACCTTAATCAACAGGGACACACAAAAAGAGAATATTTAATCTTCCTATGCATCTCCTCCTCCATCAAATCCACCTCCCCTTCCCATCATTATAAGAAAAGGGGTGGGAAGGTAAAGAAGATTAAAATTATGCCTCCGACATAACACTCATCAGACTGTAGGTGGAATTGCTTCCACTTGACGCCTGTCTTCTGTAAGGTCGTGGTATTTCACTGAGCGAGGCACATTCATGCACCCAACAAATATTGTTGTTGCAGGATCTACCACTGTATAAATGTTCTTAATAATATATATAATTAATATATAAAAACAAAACTGAAAATGTTTCAACTTGACTACTGCAATACAACAATCTCACAGAAGACAGCCATCAAATGGAAGTCATTCCGAGTACAATCTGATGAGTGTAATTGCTTGAGGACTTATTTTAGTACACATTCTCTTCCCACACTTTATTTACATAAAAATGATGGGAAGGGGAATGGATTTGGTGGAGGAGGGAAGCATATGAAGTGAAAATATCCTATTTCTGTGATTCTCTGTAGATTAAAGCTATTGAGGCAACGGTCACTTGACTATTTCGTGAAATTCAGATGATCACTTACTTATTTCCCTTATTATTAGAAATACGTAATATTAATAATGTAACAGATTTTTTTTCTGGAATCTTTTAGTATCTTTTTAATTTTTTTTTACACCGCTAACTAATTTCGAGGAATCCAAGAAATGATCACGCAACTAAAAACTACTGATTTTTAAGGCTATTTTTTTGCCGATTTTAAAAAGAAGGAGGTTATCAATTCGACTGTATTTTTTTTTTATGTGTGTTACCGCGACACTCCGCCCCTGGTGGTCATGATTTTGATAAAAATATTTTAATCGAAAGGAAGTGCTTGCAGGTGGGTCCCATTTTTTTGTTTTTTTTTTAAATAACTAGAAGACTAGTAGATTTTGAATTTAGCTTCAAATTTTTTTTAAATTAACTCACCGCAAAAGATATAACTTCCATAGGTATTTTATCTTCCCAATCAACTGCAGAGTCTGTTCTGATCGGATGTTTCACAACTTCGGGCTGAGATTCCATTGTATCTTCAACTTGTTCCATATTTTTGGATTCATCTTCAATGAATGCAAATTTATCCGTTTTACAATCAACTATCAAAGGTAGATTACATGTTTTATTTTTTTTCACAATCACATCTTCTTCAAGTGATCTCTTTTTCACATACTTCGGTAAAATATCAGGTCTTTTTGGAAAATTTAATATATTCCTTGATTTGTCTTTCCAAGTTATTTCCTCGTTTTGTGTTTTTATCACATTATTAGATTCTGTTGTTATATTTATGTTGTCTGAATCCGTATTGTTTGTTCCATCAACAGTTATACATGGAGCAATGTAAAGATTATTGTCAGGACCTAATGTTAGTACCATATTGGAATTTGATAACGCAACAGGAAATTCTAATGTATTAAGTAATGTTGTATGAACTTTTGTACCGATTTCTTTTAATGGTTCTACATCATTTATAAATACCGTCTCCATATTAGATGTTTTACTGTAAAATAATTTATAAAAAAATTGAAACGTCAAATGGTTTCGTGTTTTTTTTTGTCTATCTAATATTTAAAAAAGAATTAAAACTGGTGACAAAAAATAGCGTTATTAATATCTGTGGCCATAGGTCAGAATATGATTTATTCATTACACGACAAGCAATTAAATTATTAAGAAATCTTGAAGGCACTATTAAAATATGACACTCGGTATATTAAAAATATATATATATATATATTAAGTATATATTAAGTAAATATATATATGACTTATCTTAATATGTGCTGTGATTTTTTTTTCTCTTGTATCTGTGTGGTAAATGAGTTTCTTTCTTTCTTTCTTTCATTGTCTGATCTATGACCACAGATATTTAATCTTTGAATCAAAATCTTTATTCTTTATTTAAAATTTTGACAGCTAATTAAAAACAAAAAATCCACGTTATAAATAAGGTTAAATTGATATGTTCATAATAAAATGTTGCTTACGGATATTTCTGTTTCGTATTTGAAGGATACCGTGGACATGGAGTCTACAACAAGATAATATTATTATTTTTATTTGATTTAACAATATACAGTTCATAAAATTTAAACATCTGTGTAGAATTTTAGTTATATCAAATCGAAGGTATCTCCAGTTCAATGGATCTTGATGAAATTTGTCACAGATGTAGAACATAGTGTGGAAGAATACATAGGCTACTTATTAAGTTTTTTAAATTCCACACAGACGGAATCACAGGCTACACCAAGTATCAATAAATTATCATATATAGCTTGACTAAAGACTTAATAGAACATTTTCAAACGATTTAATAACCTAACTAGATATACTGTTTGTAAGAAACGGGATTCTTACCACTATAAGCTGTTTGAGCTACCGATATTTCGGCACAGTTGCATGCGCAATGTTCACGGGTTGAATCCGTATATTAGGAAAAACCACGTAAGTTTGAAGTTATAAACCTGACTATGTTAAAAAATCCTCAAAATATTGAGCAAAAAGATAAAACTAGTTTGCACATATTCGAAAATGATAAAGAAGCATATTGTAGTGCCTCAAGGCCAGTCTGTTCGCAAGTCAGCATTTGTAATCTGCTAAACGGCTTGACCAATTTTAATAGGATTTTTTGTGGAAAGTAGCTGATGTGTGCAAAAATAACTAAGACCGCTTCTTTGTTTCTGCTTTGTCAAAGTCTCAGCAACAGCTAGTAGAAGATATAAAGACGGTTTACTCACCTCGAGAGAATCCACAACCAATGTATTTGTTCTGTACAATTGCATTCTGTTTCTAAATTTTATAAAGTCATTTTGATATACATTAAGATTTCCCTGCATTATATTTCTCTGTAAAAAATGAAAGAAAATCTTACTAATATTATAAATGCGAAAATTTATATGAATGGATGTATGGATGTTTGTTTAAAGGTATCTCCGGAACTTAGGTATACATATAAAACATAACCTGGAAGAACACATAGGCTACCTTTACTTTATTTAATTCCGAGTGGGCGAAGTCGTGAGCATTAGCATATATTAATATTCTCGTCTGATTTACGACCTCTTTCCCTATCGCCCTTTTTTTATAAGGAAAGAATGAGAAGATAATGCATAGGAAATAATCTTTCTGTTTGTCTCTTCCTACGTCGAAGAAAGGTAGGTAATCGCATCTGCAATGTCTATGGGCAACAGTCGCTTCTCCATTTTGTTGAATTCAGATGGCCGCTTGCACGTTTACAACATTATAATATTAAAAAAAATATATGTGATGCAAAAACATTGTAACCCTTGTTAAGAAAAGGGTGCAATATATGTTAATTTGACACAATTGAAGTTAATTTTCTTATGTATTTAATTCTTTAAAAAAACCCATGGATTTTGCTTTGTACAACAAGTAATTTTGTATTTACCTACCTTATATTCATCGCACATATCAGCGCTGATAAACACTCTTTGCACCTCCACTGCCAGCTGGAGGTTGTCCATTAAACGCATAAAAGATGTCATACGTCTCTCACACATGTAGCACAGTTGCTTGTTCTGTGTGAACTGAAAACACGAATGTTGGTATTAAAAGCACCCCCTTGTTATCTTACTATTTTAAATGCGAATGTTTAGATGGATGAATATTAGTTTGAAGATATCTCCAGAATGGCTCAACGATTCTCGATGAAATTTGGCACAGATAATAAAATAATAATTAAAATAAGACAGCAAATCAGCTCACAGTTCACATGTATCTTGTCATCAATTTGTACCAGCATAGAGATTTGTATTTTGAGCTGAGAGTCAGTTTTGTGTCTTATTGGTTCACATATTTATAGTGCATCGCAGTGAGTCATGAGCTGCCAATTTACTTGTTAAGCCATAGCTCCATAATTCAAGTCTACGTGTTTTTTTTTTTTTGAACTTGAACCGGTTACATGCGTCCAGTCGGTAGTAATACAACTATATAGGAAGAGATAGATGGGATTTGTTTAAAGTTACATGAATTGAAAGCCTGTTAAAATGAAAAATGATAGATCGATCTGGAGTTCGAAAAACTGTTGCCGACCCCACATTAAATAGGATAGTGACATGGAGATGATGAAAACACAACATGTGCTAGAAACACTAAATTTAACTATCACATCAAAGTTATAGTAACACTCACAAGTTCTGAAAATTTTAAAGCTTCAACGACCTTTTTGTAAACCTTTGAATGCACTAACTGCGTCTCAGCTTCACTCTTATAACACAACGCACAATGTGCAACCTTTTTCGAAAATACATTTTTGTAAATTTGCATTAAATCTAAAAGGGCCATTTTCATTAAAATCCTTTGATAAGGTGATTATTATTTACATTACTGTGATTACGGATTTCAAAATTCACTTTATTTATTTATTTTACAACATAATCGCTCAATCACAAAAAATCAATCAATTCCGATACTTTTCAGACTTTTATTTTTTTTAAGTAAATAAACATTCTCAGAATGTCATTCTGCTTGTTTCACATAGAGTAGTTAGTTTACGTCTCTGTTTTATCTATGTTTGTTCACGACTTTATAATCTATGTCAAAGAGCAATCAACCAAAACATAGTAGTGATGTGCCAACTCGGTAAAAACAAAACTCGAGTTAACCCGAGTTAAAATCTACGTAACTTGGGTTGAACTCGAGTTAATTGGATGTACAAGCAAGTAAATGTTCTTTTGAGTTTTTTCCAAATTATCCCCTCAGCTTGGCATAAATATTTTTAAAAAATTGGAACACACAAAATATATTTTTATCTGTTTCAATTCTTTATTTTTTATAATGAATTGGGAAATTATACCTATTAATACGGTCTACCTAAATAAGCCTTATACAATTTAACAAATCTAACCACAAAGGTGGTAATTTCCATAGATATTTTGTCTTCCCAATCTATTTCTGTTTTAACTGAATTTAAATCTATTTTCTTCAATATTTCCATATAGTAGTTATACTAAAACTTGTATCGCCTTCCTTTAGAAGAGTAATTACTAAAGTAGTCTAAGTTATTCCCTTGGTCTCTAAACCAGACGGAGGTAAGAAATAAAACAAAATAGGGTTTCAAAAGTTGAAGAAGAATTGAGGCAACACTGACAATAGTATAATTTATTCAGTATTGCCATTATGTCTGCCGTTATGTGATATCCGTATATGCTGATGCAAGTTAATACGGGATTTGAATCTCTTGCGACATTGCGGGCAGTTGACTGAAGCACTCTCTGGTGGATGTACATACTTAGTATGTTGATGTAAACAAAGACGGCTCTTGAATTGTTTACCACATTTCGCACAAATATGTACTTGACCACCTGCAAATAAATACAATCTTATCTTATTGCAGAATTATAATAAGTAACCTAGAATATGCTCGTATATATCAACTACCTCCCCGTCAAAGTGCCATCAAAATTGTTCCAGCCGTTCCCAGACTAACAAAAAAAAAATTTTTTTTTTTATAAGCAAATAGAAATACACCATGATTTTATTTTTTCGACTTTACATAGATACACTCCAATTTTACTATTATGTATAGATAACAATATTATAAAATGTGAATACAACTTGATGTTTGTCACAGATGTAGAACATAGTCCGGAAGAACACATAGACTACTTATTAAGTTGTTTTTTATATCAGCGTGGTCGTAGTCGCGGGCGACAGCTAGTTCGTAATATTAGTAAGATTAATTTAACATTAGACATATTGTGTGAATTTAGGTATTCAGCTGATAGATGCTGAAGATGTATAGAAGGTTACTTTGCCTACACTATATAGATAAAAGTGACATGGAATTAGGTTAATAATACTAGAGCGTCAGTGGCTCAGAGGTTAAGCACTTGACTTGCAATCTGCAGGTCCTGGGTTCGAATCCCATCATGTACCAATATGTTTTTAAATTTACATATGTACATTTATCCGACGTTCTTACTGTGAAGGAAAACATTGTGATGCTGCACATATCTGAGAAGATATTCAATGTGTGAAGTCACTACACTTGGCTGTAGTTGACTATGACATAGTCATCTCTTACTTAGGGTAGATTCCGAGCTCCTCAATGGGTACCTACAGTGATGATGAATAGTACTTACCTTTAGGATGAACATTCCTTTTATGATTTGATAAATATTTATATGACCTAAACTTCTGTCCACATAATTCACATTCCACGGAATCCTCAACAGATTCATGTACCAATCTAACATGTTCCCTTAGTGTTAGACGTGATTTAAAATTCTTATTGCACTTCGCACAAGTCAATACCATATCAGGATTACTATGAGCATTGATTAAATGATCTTTTAATGTATATTTGGCCATTTCTAACACACATATGGGACATGTGACCATATCGTATATATTTGTATCCAAACTACTTTCCACTTCTCTCATTATTTGTTGGAATGTACGCCTTTTAGCTTTTTTAGCTGGCGGTTGACATTCTTGACGGTGGACTATAAGAACTTTTCTTTCCTGGAATTAATGAAATTGATAACAAAAAAAAACCTAAAAATGATTGATTTAATATTTTCTATAATTTATAAAATAGTAATATTTCATATAACCAGAGGAAATTTTCTATTTCTCTGTACCTCTCCTCTGCCTGTTAAAGGTAGGTAATGCATATGCAATGCGGATCCCCAACACTAAGGCCCATCATACGCAAAGAGATGCTTCATATATGGTCGAAACTTTGAGATCCTCTTCTGAAAAGTTATCAATTTACACATGGCCCTTACTCGTGGGAGTCATCGCAATATAAGTTTTGAAGATTTACGTTACCTTGTGTATGAAGGACCTTATCAATCAGATTAAACAAATTAGACTAGACGCTATCAAATACCTGGAATGTAGTATCACAAATGCGACATTTAAGTTGCAATCTTCTATAACTGTGCGCATTAATCATATGGTCAGCTAACAAATTGCTGTCAACATCCTCGAAGCAGTGTAAACACATCATTAGACCCGTCTTTGGGTTGACAGCAGCCTCTGTTGAGTCAAACTCAATGGGATCATGATTGGTTTGTACACATTGAGCTAGTTCTAGTAGTGCCCTGGAATTTATAAAAGCAAATAGATAACTTAGGCACAAGCTCCTTGGTTTATTTATTTACTAGTTGTCACCAGCGACTCCATCCGCGTGGAATTAAAAAAATATATTAAGTAGCTTATGTGTTCTTCCAGACTATGTACTATATCTTTGCTAAATTTCATCAAGATTTGTTGAGTCATTCCAGAGATACCTTTAAACAAACATCCATCCATCCAACCCTTCTTCCATCCATCCATCTAAACATTCTCATTTATAATATTAGTAACATTAGGGTGTAAGGTTACATAAATAAGCCAGACCAAGAGGATATCACTTAACTAAACATCACAATTTTCATCACCTTACATTTGTATGCAGTCTATGTGAACGTCGACTCGATTACAACTAAATACGTTCTAGCGGCAGACTTGAGATGTAATATGAGCTAATGATGTTATAGACTGACAAAAGTTGTTCTCATTTTATATTTTTTTGAATTGTCCGTGGCTCAGAAGTGTTGGTAGCTCAGGGGTTAATAACTTGATTTGCAATCTGTAGGTCCTGGGTTCAAATCCCGCCATGTACCAATGAGTTATTCAATTTCCGATTTACATATGCACATTTATCCGACGTTCACACGATGAAGGTAAACATCATGATGCACCCTGCACATATGTATGAATTCCACCCATCATGTTCTGTCTCCCGAAATGACTAAATATTTGGCCTTACCAAATGGAGGTCTATAATCTCTGCCTACCCCTCTGGGTTACAACAAAAACTGGTTACAGTAAAAATTCTGAACTTAAAAAGATTTGAACTAGCGCGTATCATCTTTCCATCACATCACCAGGTGGGAAAGTCATCGAGGATTGGTTTATTCGTAAAAAAAAATAATAATACTAACATTGTATTATATTCTTCATCGTCATCCTCCTCATTAGTAGTTTCCGCCTTCAACGAAACTTCCAAATTATAACTACTGCCTTCCAATGGATCTTCTTCGGGTTCACTCTTTATGTTATCCATGGCCTGAGCCGACGTATCATTTTGTATTGTTCTCTCCAATGAATCCGTATCGGAATCCATTGTCACTTCATTTCGATATTATATTAATCAATCATACATATTAACTTATCAATTAAATAATTTAAAGAACTTATAAATAATTTTAACAACAAAACAAATAACAATTTTTGACAATTCAATCCATTGACAATAGAATATTTATAGAGCGAAACAGATATAAAATGGGAATGTCCATAGACAATATAGGTAAAAGTTAACAGTTAAGTGCTCTTACGCTCTAAAATCAGGAGAATACGACGAGATAACGAAATTCAATTAAACGTAGGTAACACACGTTACCACGTAAGATGTAGGTAAAAAAAAAAAAATACAAAAATAACTCATTTACACTTCGCAAGGTCGATGTATCAAACTGAACACTGAGCGTTCCAGAGACGTAACTTTGGTCTTCTTTCCCTTCCCACCCTTTTCTTAACATGAGGTAAAGATGGGGAGGGACAGTGGATTTGATGGAAGGAACGTATAAGAAGGTATAATACGCCCAATCTGTGCATCTCCTCCGTAGATTAAAGATAAGGCAATGCGTCTGTACTTTCAAATGTCTATGGGCAGCGGCGAATTCAAATAGCCGCTTGTTCGTTTACCACCCTGTTTAGTATGCATATACGCAACAAAATAATGTTTCACATTGAAACGCACTTAATAAAAAACCAAATTCTTAACTAAACAATTTATATTTGTCACTTCTTTCGTATGCTTTATCTATTACATCGCATACCTTAATGAAATCTTGTTTTTCGCAATAATTGTACTTTTTAGCTAGAGGTGTCCATTTTGAAGTAAATCGACTATCAGAAAAAAAAGGTTCCTCTGTTTGAATATCTAATGGTTCTTTCGGAAGAGGTAAAACTAGCCTGGAAAGGATAAATACAATTCCATATTAACATTCAAACATGTACCGATTATTTTATCTATTTATTAAAATATAAAAGGTTAAGCAAGCTACTAAGTTTCTACTAACGTTAAGATAACTACTGAGTTATCCTAAAGAAACGTAACTACTAAGTTATCCGA
>JAOPJD010000022.1:2225291-2235883 GCA_026167825.1 Papilio polyxenes | reverse complement strand
CCTTTATAGGCTTCCGCGTTTCGTATCTTACTAATATTATAAATGTGAATGTTTAGATGGATGTATGTTTGAAGGTATCTCCAGAACGACTCAACAGATCTCGCTGAAATTCCTATATTTATATTTATTTATTTTAAGTATTAAAAATGTAATTTTCTATAGAAATGGAAATATAAACAGCTAAAGTTTTCTATTCCATTTCACTTTATCTCAAAAATTAAAAAAAAATACTGAAAAAGTAAAATATCGTAATGGCCGCCGAAAATCCTCTGTTTATTTTAGCGCTGGTTTTGATTTCGTGTGTTTAGAGTATTCAACTTAGAATTAATAAAAAACAAAATTCAGTCGAATTGATAACCTCCTTCTTTTTGAAGTCGGCTAAAAATAAACAATAATCATATTAATAGAATATTACACTAACACACAGGAATGTTGGAGATCGAAACAGGACCTGTAGATTAACTATTGCGCCACCAACACTCAATCGGTGAAATGTAAATTACGTGAACGTTGTCTAAAGGACTAACTGTCGCCTGTGACTCAGTCCACGGCGAATTGACTTAATTAATAGAAAAGAATACGTTTATTGCCACACAAAAGAAAGTGGCCAGATCAGCTGATACAGGGACGACTTCGGCCCTCCCTGCGCTGGTTTTCAGCAAGCCCCTTAGCCCTCACACCATTTGCACATAGGTAGTAATTATATTAAACAGAAAAATGTGATTAAAAGTGACAGTGATCTTATCTTTTTACGTTATTAATTTGTGACTCCGGTAGAATTTTTTTAGTAGCCTTTGTTGTTCCACGCTGTTCTACAATGTCAAATTTCAGCGCCATCTATGCAGCCGTTCTGGAGATACCTTGTAATATCCATTCATCCAAACATTCGCATTTAAAATATTAGTAAGTAAATTAATAATAAATAAGAAAGATTGCCATAGACGTCACAGTTGAGACTCACCTTAAAATGTCCTTGTAAAAATAATAGTCAATGGTCTATAGTTTTATATATTTAGCACACGTCGTCAATGGCCGATTGTGAAGCAAGAAAATACGTGACCTGTGAAAGTGATTCTTGTATTGAAAGTGAAATTGTATTTATAACTAACTTTTGCTCGCAACTTTTTTATCACGGAAATAAAAAAACAAACCCTTTCATATCCAACCTTTCATTAAAAGTCCCGTCAAAAACATTCCCGTTTCGGAGATCACGCAAAACACGGAATTTCCGACAAATATTTACATACATAGCGGCTGACCTTGACTTTTTTAGCGCAGAATATAAAAAAGTAACCTTAAATTCCCGCGTATATCAAACCTGTCAAAATCCTACCAACTGTTCCGGAGATTACCCGGAACAAATGCAGCCTAACTGACAAACATATTGTTGTCTCTGTTTTGTCAAAGATAATGACAGGGATGACGATATGATCAGACATATTAGTCTCAGAAACGCAAAATAATAGATTTTGACAACTGAGTTGAGATAGAGTACAGTCAATCACAAATCAGTAGGGTTATATAAAGTTTGAATAAAAATACACAAGATTAAACTTTATTTAAAATAAAACAACACATATCATTGATATTTTTAATGAAAAACAATAACCAATAAAATTATACAGATACTGCATTAAAAGTAAACAATTAAATGCTTAAACCCGCCACAAGCGAAAAAGAAATGACAAATAGACAAAACCAGTCTTATTTTAAAAATTACGTAATATTAAATAATTGCTAGTGTAAAAAAATAATGTATCGAAAAAAAAAAATTACAAAATTTAAGACAAATGTATAAAAAAAAATGGCTGCCTTTTAAAAGTGCAATGCTTTCTTTGAAATCATGTTAAACTATTTCCTCAAAAAATAAAAAATATTTTCACACAATCTGACAAAGAAAGTATAACCTACATAAGAAACTCGGGTAAGAAAGAAACACGGTCCCTCGAGCTCTCACTTATCCCGGTTCGAGTATATTATGTGGCAATAACTTTTTTATTTTTTTTTACTCTAAATGTTTTAATCTTGAAATAAACTATTTTATATACATATTTCTAAAGAGAAATTGGTGTATTTTGTTAGTTATTTTTTTTATTTATGCATACGCTTTATCTTTCAATGAACTCTGACATAATTTACTAAAGAATTCCTTAGAAGATTTGCATCTTTCACTGACACAATGCGGACATCTGAAATAAATGTTTTATTATATTGCAATTACAAAGAAATGACAAATCACATACATGTCACTGACTGACAATGTCATTTATTGTCTATGAATTTATTTTGTAATAAATCTTACAGCTTTATAAATGTAAAATTAATAAGATAGGTTTGTTATCGTTTCATATTTTTAGATCGAAATCTAGTATTTAGAAAATTAATTTTAAAATAAAGTAAATTATGGTCATTATTAGTCAATTATAGTCAAAGTTAGTAAAAACTTATTGGTCAATTATGGACAAAGTTGGTCAATAGCTCATAAGTCATTTGTAGTCAACAAAAATAAATTATAATGAATTAAAACTTATAGTCACAAATAGTAAGTTTTGGTCACTGTTGGTCAATCGTAGTCAATCATAATTTTAATAGTATAAAGTGAGAAAAGAGAAAGCGTGCACCGGAATTCGCCAAAATAGCGAATCGACCGCTGCCCATAGACATCCGCATTTACAGGTGGCTATATTTAATCAACAGAAAAGGGGACCCACAGTAAGAGAATATTCCCTTACCAATGCGTCCCCTCACCTTTTCTTGTAAGTCAATAGTGGGAAGGGGAAGAGAACTAAAATTAGTCCCCTGGCCCACACACTCATAAGTCTGTACGTAGAATTACAGAATGACTTTCATTTTACGCCTGTATTCTGTTGTTCGTGGTATTGTATAGTCAGTCTTAGTCTAAATTATAGTCAAATATGGTCAATCAGAGTAATTACCTTGATAAGAACTGCTTTGACACTCTGGGGCCATTAGTTAGATGTTTTGCCACCACATCAGCTAGAGCAGCGATGAAGATTGGATGGTCATTTGGTGCTGATGCTCTTTCTATCTGTTTTACACCAGCCTGTTGAAAAAAAACTTAAGATAATGCGAAAAAAAAGTTTTTTTTACTTGGGTAGTGTTTTTAGTATGAAATCTTACTAATATAAATACATATGTGTAAAATTTAGATGGATAGATGTTTGTTTGAAGATATCTCCAGAATTACTCAACAGATCTTGATGTAATTTGGCATATATATAGATCATAGTCTGAAAGAACACATAGGCTACTTATTATATATTTTTTTTATTCCAAACAGACAGAGTTGCGGGCGACAGCCTAGTTATTTAATACACTTACCTCATGAGCAAGTTCTTCGCAATATTCGATATCCAATTCATGTAACGTTTCTATATGTTCATTGACGAATGCAATCGGTACTAAAATTAAATGCTTCCTACCTTGTTTACAGTACGACTGAAAAAAATATATATATTACAGTAGAATTTAAATAGAAATGAGAAATTATATACATGTAAAGATAATTTTTTATCAAAATCGGAGCACCAGGGGAGGAGTTTCGCGGTAACACACATAAAAAAAATCTCCTCCTCCTTCTTATTGAAGTCGGCTAAACAGAGGATCTCTTTTCTTCAAGTTGATACAAAATATATTTTTTTTATGATTTCCTTTCCTTGTTGTCAAAATGACAGATTAAAATTTATTAATTTCAGACATAGTATAAATATTGCTAATTTTATTATTCGATTTCTAGTTAAAGTTTTATGTTGTTTTTTTTTTTTACTATTAGTAACGCAGATACGTTTTATTTGATGATTCTCTTTATATACATATATCACTGAATGACAATGTCATTTATTGTCTATGGGTTTATTTTGTAATATTTGAATGTTGTAAATTGATGATACAAATATGTCCTTGTAATAAATCTTACAGCTTTATAAATGTAAAATTGTTTAGATAGGTTTCTTATAATTTCTCATTTCTATTGAATTCAAATATTAATGTTTATAATATAAAGATGGTATTTTCCCAAAATAGAATGTCACCGCATTTCGCTAAAATAGCGAAGTACATCATACACTTACTTACATACTGCTATAAGTTTAAAGGTTGTGGAAATGTTGCCTACCATTAAAAGACAGAGAGGGTACATTTCAACTTTAAACCGATCCCCTCCTCTGGCAAATTAATTTCCCTACCCATTCTTTCTTAAAATTCAAAAGTGTGGGGAAGAGGGAAAAGGACTAGAATTGGTTCTGGGACACACACAATAATTAGATCTGGGCAGGTCACAATTGTAAGTCTTCTTTGTAGTCTTATTGCACTATAGAGCGGACATGCTGCCCATTCTACAAATATTGAATCTCACCAGTCTACACACATACCTTGATAGCATCATCTGTATACGGCTGTAACCATGGCAACGGTCCAACTTTCGACTGCCACACGAGACGGTGAGGATTGGGCACTTTCAACTCATTCATTGTTGCCGCTACAGTTGCGGCCACTTCGTGAGGGTAAGTATCACCTCGAGATACCGCCTGGGATTTAATTAACCATTAGTGGTCAATGACTATTATAGTTTACTAATAGTGACCATAATTGACCAACAGTGACTATAATTTACCAACATTGACTACAATTGACAAATATTGACTATAACTGAGAAACACCGGCTCATCATCTCTCTGGCGTTATGTCTTTTATACACGAAAGTCTGCGCACAAGGTTTTATAAACCATTAAATATAAAGTTTTTGCTTAATTTTATTAATTAAAATTAATTAATTATAAACTTTAATTGACAATAATTAACAAGGTGAAATTATATTACTAATGGTCAATTATAGTCATATTGTCAATTACAGTCACTTTGGGTAAATTATAAAACTGATAGTTGTGGCTATGTAAATATGGAGACTTTTACGATAGCTGATATTCTCGGATAGAATTTTCCTTTTTTGGATTGAAAATGGTAATTTTCCTAAAGATACTAATAATGACCAATAATGGTAATTGGTAACAAATAGTCAATTATGGACACTGATGTATAGAGTGTTTTTTTAAACTGGTACGTCTTATTACAAGTAAGATAATTCATATTTTTTGACAATAAGATGATTTTTAATTCATTACAAATTAATTTTATGTTAGGAGATAAAATTAATAAAGACGTCATTTGATTCATATATACTAGAGTGTCATAGTAAAATTATTCTAGGTCATTTTGGCTCCTACGAATAAGGGTCAATGTGCAAATTGACAACTTTATAGGAGACGCTCTCAAAGTTTCAACCATATAGGAAAATAGTCCGCATACGACCTTTTACTTCGGCAAAAAAATGTGTTTAGTCAATGTTGTTAACTAAACTAAGACTTAGCTTTTAACATAAAAGGGTAAAAATAGTCAATTTGTTACTTTGACCCTTATACATAGGACTCATTGACATGTCTACTTTCTTATGTACTCACTTTTAAAGGTAAACTATGTGCTGTAAACATAATCAACACATCATCTCTTAGATTTGGATCGAACTTGTTCAATTTCTCTTTTATCCTTTCAGCGAACACTTTAGCTAACAAAGGATGTGTTGGCCAACGTTCAATCATACTGAATTTTATATTTTGTGGTATTTGTCTGGAATAAAACATATTTTTTTGTCCTTCTCATTCTTTTGTTATAAGTTTATATTCTCTTTATTAACATTTCCTTATAAGACAAGGGTTGGAAGGGGAGGGGACTAAAATTTGTAAATTTACCTATTCCTATAAAAGTCAGCGATTGCGTTCAAACTGGAGCCCGTAGTCGCACAACTGTACTGTGGATATTGTGAGAATATTACTGCTCTCTCTACACCGTCCCTGTGAGTAAAAAACCACTCCAATTGTAAAACTTACATCTTCAATTGTAAAATTTACACCTCCAAATGTACAAGTAGTTCCCTAATTGTAAAAATTAAATATAAAATTGCTAAACTTACATCTAATAATTTAAAGCTTCCTACTCCAATTGTAAAACTTAAATATGAAATTGTAACTCACATCTCCAATTGTAAACTTACTTCCCTAATTGTAATGCCACATCCCCAATTGTAAACTTACTTCCTCAATTGTAAAATTTACATTTCTAAATGTAAACATACATCACCAAATGTAAAACTTTATTCTAAAATGGTAAAACTTACTTTTCCAATTGCTCAAATGTCTCCTCAGTGAATGGTGGCACATATCTAAACGCAACGTAATGTTTATGAGGCGCTGATTCCGGAAGCATTTGATCTAGAGCTTTGGTTAACATGCTACCTGTAATAAATTATATTATTTGCTAAGCCTAAAAATTCCCCCACTATAAGTCCCCACTGAGGGGCTCGGAGCCTACCCTAAGTTAGAGATGACTATGTCATAGTCAACCACAGTCAAGTGCGGGATGACTTCACACATATCATTGAATTTCTTCTCAGATATGTGCAGCATCACGATGTTTTCCTTCACAGTAAGAACGTCGGATAAATGTACATATGTAAATCGAAAAACACATTGGTACATGGCGGGATTCGAACCCAGGACCTGCAGATTGCGAGTCCATAAACCCTGAGCCACCGACGCCCTTTTCTTAAACATATACGACTACCTAAATGGACGGTTTCATCTTCGTGATATTCTAGACTGACTTAATTTTCTCTTAATTTACATAAGGGCTATTTCAACAAACTTAAACTTCCTCTGGGACAGAAAGAAATGGTTTGAACTGCTGGTCTTCTTTTCACTTAGTATACCTTGTAGATTAGTCCACTTCAATATAGGTGAACCTCCACCAATCTCCATATATTTCTTTTTCACTTCATCAGTCCGTCTACTTGCAATCCAAGGTCCTAGTTTACTCTGAACCGGTAACTGAATCATATCACGATCTGTCATTATACGATGTAAGTAGGCACCCACCTGAAAGTAACATTGAGTATATACAGCTCTCTTTCATTCATAGCTTGTGTTATATCTTTCTTCTCTTTCATGTAACGCAATTACACCGTGTGATACGTCCATTTGACAATAATTTGGCACAGATGTAAAGCATAGCCTGGAAAAACACATAGGCTATTTATTAAGTTTTTTTTTTTAATTCTGCATGGTGAAAAACAGTGTGAATATTTGGATGTATAAATGGACAGATAGATGTTTGTTAGAAGGTATCTCCAGAACGATTGTATGGATCTCAATGACATTTGGCATAGATGTAGAACATAGTGTGGAAGAACACATAGGATACTTAGATTTTTTTTATCCCAAACGGAAGGAGTGGCGGGCGACAGGTAGTTCAATAGAAAAAAAATCGATAAAATTTTAATATATTATATGCCAGAGTAGGTGTTAGTCCTTAAAAATCTAAAAAATCAGGTTTAATTTATAAATTTTAACAAAAAACCATCTCTTTCATAAAGTGTTTATTTCCCCTATTCATGCATCCCTTCCCCTGCCAAATCCACTTCCTTATAAAACAAGAAAATAGTGGAAAGGGATGAGGACTAGATGTTTCCAACAACCATTATTCTATCAATTGATATCCAACTATTTACTATTAACAACAAAAAACTGATGATTTGTGCACAACAAATTATATGTTGCCAAGTAACATGTTTCCACAGTGAGAACAGACCTAGAAATGTTATAATTATATTCATTATAAAACTCACCTCATCTACAGTTTGAGGTCCACCCATATTCAACAAAACAATAGCAGTTTTAGGTTTCTGCATGGTTTCCGTGTGTAGTGCAGCTGACAAACGCATTAGAGAGTTCCTTCGACCTGGAAAAATTAATTATATTTCTATCATAATATTATAAAGATGAAAGATGTGATTGTCTGTGTTGAAAAGACTCTGAAAAATTCTTTGACTGTTTGGAAGCTGTTATCCTATTTATTTTTCCTTATTTATTAATCCAAACTAATTACAGAATTTTAAAATTTTCTGATTAAACTGTAGCTTTGTTTATAAGACGTTAGGCACTCGAGTGGTTTTGACTGATCACATGATCAAGGTACTGCGAGTACCTTACCTCGAAAACACCAGTGCTCACAGTAGAATATGGCGGCGATTTGTGACGTCATATATTTCCCTAGGGTACTGCGGCAGTACACTGGCAGTCCATAACGGAACAAATTTTTCTACAGTGATAGCACTGTGCAGTGCTCTCAGTGCATTTCGGAACATACCCTATAGTAAAAGATTGCAAACATGTAAGTTGCCAACAGATATCATTTAAAAATCTGTTTCCCCTATCTATCCTTATCTTGTAAATTGTTGGAAGGGGAAGAGAAGTAGTATTTGTTCTGGAACACACAAAGTATTGAGAATTGTGGCAGGTATATTTATCCATTGGCACCTGTCTTCTGTGTGGTGATCTCTCGTGTCTTTTGTGTGGTGGTGTTGCTCCCCTAGTGTGGGACATCAAATAAAAATCTAGTAATAAATATTATGAACTAGCTGCTGCCCGAGACTCTGTCCGGACGGAATAAAAAAAAACTTTATAAGTAGCCTATGTGTTCTTCCAGACTATGTTCTACATCTGTGACAAATTTCATCAACATCTGTTCAGCCATTCTTTAGATACCTCCAAACAATCATCCATCTAAACTTTTTATTTATAATATTAGTAAGATTAATTTTTCGAATTGGTTCTAGTTTCTGAGCCTATTCAATACAAAGTGTAGATTAACAAATATTATAAAACAAACATAAACTTTTCCTTATCTGTCTTCCTTATATTTGAGCATTATTTTTTTTTTATCTGTATATAGATATTAAAAATAGAATTTTGATGTATTTTGATGAATAACAATGAGTAATCATATTTTTTAATAGTCATTGTAATAAAAAAGTTGCTCCAGATCTAGATTTACTGATTTTTTTTTAAGCATAATTAAAAATAAAGTTTAAAAAATAATTAGATTTAATGTGGATGGTTTTAAAAGTACAGGAAGACCAACGAAAGTGTGCATGTTTTGTTTGGAAGAGTAGGTACATGCTATGCCGGCAATAGGAATTAGGAAAAAGGGCAGTTTTATGTCATATACTATATTAAAAAAGAAAACTGCAATAAAAAATGGGTATCAGTAAATAATCAACACTTACATAATGAGACCAACATTTTAAACGGCTTCAGTAAAATGTTACGAAATTTTATAAAATATGCACAGTAAAATGATTACTTATTTTAAATATCTAAAAATCCCTATTGCTAACAGTATGAATTCCACTTCAAAACACAATACTCTTAACAAGTTTCTAACAAATTGCATAAAATATCGAATTCTCACAAATCAGCAAAAAGTTGAATTGTTTTTATAATTTTTTTTTTTTTAGAAGTTTTCACAGATTATCCAAGATACGTCAAATAACTGAATTGACACCATAAATAAAAAAATTTAATGTTACACAAATCAATTCTTTTTGGAATAATTATTGAAAACCAATTCTTAATTAAATTTTTTAGTTAAAATTACAATGCAAACTTAAAATTAAGAAAAAAATGTTGTTTTATGGTTGGAAATGTTCAATTGAACATTTTTGGATACTCTGTAATGTGTTAACATATGTTGCGGTTTTTTTATAGATAAAAGTGAACGTCAAATCAAAGCTGCATTAAAAAAGTATTTTATTGTAATATTTCTTGAATATTATTTTTCTAGATTGTTAGACCTTGTTCATCCACAAGTGATTTAATACAATGTCGTGTCGCAATGCATCTCATGCCGGTAGCTGGTACACTGAGAATGGTATGTTTACGAGTTCATTATTTTTCGTCTTTATAATAAATATATAGTTTTCCTATTAAATAACAATTTAACTTTAGACTTCGATTACAAAGCTATTTGAAATGCTAATCGTTTCTTATTAAACGTATAAACCTTTGTCTACATAGAAAGATGACAATGTTAAAAGGTTAATGACCTTTCTAAAAGGTCTTTCGCAAAATACCTGCTAACTGTGATTTTAAATTATGCAAGTACATTAAAATGGACTAACGCAGTATGATGATTCTACCAGTATTTATAATTGACCCTTTTCTTTGGGTTGTTTTTATTTCGCTTATAGATAATAAAATTATATTGGATTTATATGTATTACTATTATTCCAACAGTATAATAAATTTTAATATGACGTAAATCAAATTGTTTTTATTTTTTTCTCTAAGGTTTTTATTGTTTTTAAAAACATTTATGTATACACGTTCGTTCGGAAACGATGTTCTTGACAGTAATAGTACGCCTGACATAAAAAAAAATATTTTTGTGAGTTATTGTTATTTTTTCAGTTATTACTCTATATTAAATATTATATTATGTTATTAAATTGTAAATGCAGCAATGCTCAGAAAGCTTTTTTGATTGAATTTTTAAACATCTTAAAATGAAATCAATGATTTCCGAACGCAAGTGATCGTCGCCATGACAGCGTTTCAAATAAATGTCAATCAACGAATCTTAAACATTTTCCTTATTCGAAATACGTTTTGTTTTGTTTTTATATTTTAATAATGTCGGATAAACGCAAAACATTCGCGTTACCTATATCAAAGCCAGTTAA
>JAOPJD010000022.1:2116003-2126906 GCA_026167825.1 Papilio polyxenes | reverse complement strand
CTTTCGACTGGGTTGAGTAAGTAATCAATAGATGGCGCTGCTATGGTAAATTTTTTATTCCGCGCGGACAAAGTCGCTGGCGATAGCTAGTTTCTTTTATAAGGAAAGGGTGGAAAGGGATAAAAGACTAAGGCGAGGACAATTCCTGCAACAGATGTTGTTGTTGACATCTAATAATGTTAAAATTACAAAGTTTCATTTCTGTGTCATCAGAATTTATGTCCCAAATTGATCTCTATAAATGGACAGGCTATGAATATATATTTTAGGCTATATTTTCGCCATTTTGACACTGTTGTTTGCAGTTTAACTGTGTTAGGGATACAAATAATAGATATGAAAGTCAGTAACTTTTAATGAATACAGTAAAAGTAAGCTGTAATTTCTGATTAGGGTTCTCTCCACTCTGGGAGCTCGGAGTCTATTCAAAATACCGTCGATTTCTGAGACGAAAATCTCCATTTAAAACATATCGTCATCTCTGTCATTATCTTTGACGAAACAGAGATAACAATATGTTTTAAACGGAGATTTTCGTCTCAGAAATCGACGGTTAGTGATTGCACACATATCTTTGAATTAGCTGTTCTCTTTAATTTTTGTTACACAGTAAATCTTTCAATTGCAAATGTCAAAAATAAAATGCTCAAATGACAACGAAGGCCTTTGTCATTGGTTGAGAATTACCGTTACCATGGCAACCATCTTTACTGCTATTGGCTTGCAATTTTTGTCCCTTTCTCGCATTACAATCTTTATCCATTTACTCACTCCCTAAGTTAAATAGCTTGAAAATATATAGCATAAAGTGTGTTTTAAATATAGGACTTTTTATTACACAAAGAATTAATCAAAAATATGTTGTGATTGATAAGATTTCACCATCGGCAACAAAAAAAAAAAGGAGAATGCTATCTCCCTCTTTCAGTGTATATCTCTCTCTCATATCAGGTACGTCTCAACGTGTGTCGTTACTTATGTATGGATGAAGCTGATCGTATGATAGATATGGGATTCGAAGAGGATGTCAGAACAATATTCTCGTATTTTGCTGGTCAAAGGCAGACGTTACTCTTCAGTGCGACTATGCCTAGGAAGATACAGAACTTTGCTAGGTAAGAAAATGTCTAAACTCTTTATAACGTCATTCGATGTAACTTCAAACTCTTTATAACGTTAAAATTGCTCGACTTTGGTTGATTTACTTTTTTTTTAGTACAGTGATACACTCTAACGGTAAGAATAAATCACTAGTTGTAGCTCGCGACCCCGTTTGTGCGGATTTAAAAAAAAATAGCCTATGTGGTCTTCCAGACTATGTTTTACGTCTGTGCCAAATTTCATAAAAATCCATTGAGCCTTTCTGGAGATACCTTCAAACAAACATCCATCCATTTATCCATCTTTCTAATTTTATAAGGATTTCCAGAAAGATCGGTGCAGGCTAACGCTTCATTTTGACTTAAAAGCGCCTTTTCATGTTAATTTAAAATCTCTATTTTGAAATGGCGAAATTCGAATGTGCACAAAATATCATGCCTTATAGCCTATCCAGTCCATTGTCCATTGATCATAGACCCGAAAGAATTTCTGAAAAAAAATCACAAAAAATCGCGAGGTTTGTTTAAAAATGACATTTTTTGAATGATAAAAAAAAATCATGCGATTTTAAGTATAGAGGGGTTTTAAAAAAAAAATTCAGTCGAATTGATAACCTCCTTCTTTTTGAAGTCGGCTAAAAAACACCATATATCACCAGAGAGGAGGTCAAAAAAATGCTAAAAAAATACAACTCGGGATTATTTAATAATCAGATCAGCTCTGGTGAAGCCTGTGACGGTGAACGTAGGGAGAGCTGGTGCTGCTTCACTGAATGTGCGCCAGGAGTTGGAGCCTGTGAAGGCTGAAGCCAGGACTGTACATCTGCTGCAGTGTCTGCAGAAGACCCCACCTCCGGTGCTGGTCTTCGCGGAGAGGAAGCAAGATGTTGACGCCATACATGAATACTTATTACTGAAAGGTACTAATCAGATGCCAGTTAATTCTGTACAGAATTTAAGATAAAAATCTAGCTTATTTAGTTTATAAATATAGGCTATGTCACTCAGAGATACTGTAGCTTTCTTAATAGTGAAAGAATTTTTCTATTCGATTCAGTAGTTTTTAAGTTTATTTGTTACAAATAAATAGATCACTTTTTTAATATTAGTACAAATTAAGATAATATAATTTAGGTCACTTTTTAAGCTAACCTTAATTAAAAAAGACTAAAAATCCAGACTAATTGAGGCTTTAATAGATGATAAATAGATGCGATCTATTGTCTAAATCAGTGTTCCTCAAAGTGGGCGATAACGCCCCCTTGGGGGCGTTTAAAACCGGAGGCGTCAAGGGGCCCAAAAAAATGGGGGACGTTGAAATTAATTAAAGTAATGAAATTATGGTTTTTAAGTTTTAGGGTTGAATAAAAAATGGGGGGCTCTGAAATATAATTGATTTTCAAAAGGGGCGGAGAAAGAAATAAGTTTGATAATCACTGGTCTAAATTATAAAATAAAGATTTCAAAATAAACTTAAATTTTACGTGAAATCCTTTCTTATTTTATGATTTACTCGAAAACATAGAAAAAAATAAATTAAGCAATGAAAAAACAATAATAACGAATGAGATTTGAACTAGTTCTTTTCACTATTTTGTTTAGAATTTCATCTCTAACGTCATGTGTTACTAGCTGTCGCCCGTGACTCCGTTTGTGACGAATTTACTAAATAGCACATTTGATCTTCCAAACTGTGATAAATTTCAACAAGATCTGTTGAACCGTTCCGGAGATACCTTCAAACAAACATCTAAACATTCGTATTTGTAACAAATAAACTAAAAAACTACTAAAGCGTTTACAAAAACTATTTTACTATTAGAAAGGTACATTATCATTGACTATATCTATAACTAGATTTTATTTCTAGCTGATAATTTACAGATAAAATTAAAGTTAGTTAATTTTTAGGTGTTGAAGCGGTGGCCATTCATGGAGGTAAGGATCAAGAAGAGAGATCTCGTGCTGTGGAAGCATTCAGACGTGGGGAGAAAGACGTCCTGGTCGCTACAGATGTTGCCAGTAAAGGTATGATAATAGTATTACCATATGTGAAAATTACACTATTTCAAACAGTATTTCTCAAATATAACCTACTAGTAAAAAAAAACTTACCAATTTTATCGAAATCAACTTGAAACTGTTAAATAACTTGTAATTTTACTTGAAAATAGACACAAATATCAGATCGATTTCTACCGCACTTTAAAAAATAGTTATTAAAAAACGAAAACAACGCCATCTATAATTAAAAAACCACACTATTACTCAGGTCTTGACTTCGCGAACATCCAGCACGTGATAAACTACGACATGCCGGAGGACATTGAGAACTACGTACATCGTATAGGACGTACTGGACGTGCGGGCGGTGAGGGCGTCGCCACCACATTGCTCGGCCGCGCCGCTGATGACAGTGTATTGAGAGATCTCGTACATCTACTACGAGAAGCGGGACAAAAGGTAATAGAAATGTTTTGATAAATCTAGAATTATTTAGAAGTTATCTATTAAAACGCCTATGAAATTTAAATAGCAATGAGACATTTATCTCTAATAGTGTCGCCGCCTGTGAAATTTAAATAGCAATGACACATATCTCTAATAGTGTCACCGCCTGTGAAATTTTAATAGCAATGACACATTTCTCTCTAATAGTGTCACCGCCTGTGAAATTTAAATAGCAATGACACAACTCTAACAGTGTCGCCGCCTGTGTAAGTTTAATAGCAATTAAAAACCTAGTGAATTTGTATTAATTTTGGACAAGAGTAATTTAAAGTCAGCACCTGTGGAATTTAAATAGCAATTATATAATTACTATTATTTGTTTTAATTTAAGATCAGGTTGACAGTTCATATTGAAAATTGATAAATAAAAACAGTAAGTTAATAATTGAAGTATTTATCATTTTTACTTATTATTATTTTTGTTTAAGGTACCATCATTCTTGTTGGATATGATCGGTGAGCCGGATGTACCAATTGCTGATGGTCAAGGATGTTCATACTGCGGGGGACTGGGCCACAGGATTACAGGTATTTATATCATACTAGCTGTCGCCCGAGACTCTGTCAGCTTAGTGTTAAAAAAAAACTTAATAAGTAACTTATCTTCCAGACTATGTTCTACATCTGTGACAAATTTCATCACAATCTGTTGAACTGTTCCGGAGACATCTTTAAACAAAAATACATCTAAACTTTCGCATTTATAATATTAGTAAGATTGTTATAGCGACATCTATATTCTAAAAAAGGATTTATAGCATTATTCTTAATCATTTGAGAACTTTTTTTTTTAATTAGTATAAAAACATCCACATTTAAAAATCGTCTTCACATATTTTCGAATTTTTATAAGCGAGAGTCCAATGTTTCTCTCTGACCAAAGTTTCTCGCTTAAGGAGGTTGTTCGTGTGGACCTAACAATGACTTACTTATCCAGGTTCTACTGTATTCTAGGTACAGTTGAAACCGGATAAGCAAGTATCTAATGCACCTCAATATTTTTCTCTCAGACCAAAGTTTCTCGCTTATAGAGGTTTGACAGCATTTCTATGTATATTACATTGGTTTCTATTTTTTATTTCAGAATGTCCAAAACTGGAGGCTGTACAGAACAAGCAAGCTTCAAACATCGGCAGACGAGATTATCTCGCGAATACTGCAGCAGATTATTAATAAAATTATGTATTATTATTGTGAAATAGTCTTCCATTTCTTTCCCTTCTCACCCAAAGGAGGGGACGCATGGGAAATATCGTCATTATGTACGTCCCCTCCTCTGTCTACTAAGTAGGTATCGCATCTGCACTTTTTGTAGATGTTCTATAATAGAGACATTTCGCCATTTTAGCGAAATCAGTTTGTCGTCTTATAATAAATAAAAAAATTGTTAGATATTATCTAGAAATCTAATAAAAATGTCTCAGAAAGTAAAAAAAAAAAATAATATCTAGTATTTTTTATACAATTGTGGATTTCCACTGTTGAAAAACGTCATCAAGTAAATTCATCTTTTATACGAGACAATATGTTCTTAAATGTTAAACCGGAGGCAAGGAAATATTTTTAAATAAAAAAAACAACAAAAATTAACTTAAAATGTTTTTTTTTTTCTTTTCATTTATTTATTTATATATCTTAAATATAATAGTAAACCGAACAATGTGTGAAGAGCTTAAAAAACACAAATGATCAAATACCTAAATATAATTAACTTTTTTATTTATTTAATTATTTATATATTACATGATTCCGAAACCCGGATACTAAAGGAAACTTTGCAAGACGTAAATACACAATCAGTGGAGACTAATTGAACTTCAATCAGTCCCTTAGCGGAGATTTAGTAAGAAACCTGAACCTGAAACCTGATGTTAATATTTCAGTAATAAATTTCTTTTAAAATTGTTAAATACCAACAAAAACTTCATTAAAAATAAATCATTTTCTTTTATTCATAGAAATGAACAATATATAATACAATCGAACCTGGATTATTGACAGTCTAGGGGACCGCGATTTCTCGCCTATAGAAGTTTCTCTCTAACCAAAGTTTCTCGCTTATAGAGGTTTCTCGTTTATCCAGATACGACTATAAATAAAATATTAAATAGCGGCGCCCTTTAGACAGATATATTTCTGGTCAAACTATACACAGTCAATAAAAGATTTGTAGTCCATTAATGTATGATGTCCATACAAATTTACATTTAAGGCTCTTTTAGTGTCCATTAAATTTACTAAATGAAGCAATTACAAAAACATTACATCATATAGACAAGTTTAAAAAAAATCCTTGTTAAAAAAAGTTGACAGAACTTTTAGCTACATTTCATAGTTTCTTATTACGACAGAAAAAAATTATACAATCTTTTTTTAACCATATAAAATTTACCCCGAGTTAAGCGAGAGACTGTGTTACCTTTCTCGCTTATAAAGGTTTCTTTATTCCGAGTTTCTCTCCGATGGAGGTTTATCAGAACCGGATGACTCTCACTCATAAATATTTCTCACTTAGCTAAGATCAACAGTATTACTGAGTACATTACCAAGTGTGGAATAAATTTGCCCACATATCCCATAATTGGGTTCAATTCTTATCTTGCAAAGTTCCGTAACAACAAAAAAAATACATCTACATCTTTTTATATAAACACAATTTATATTTTTTTTTTATAAACTGTCAAATTAGTTGCCAACAAATTTTAAGGAAATTTTTGACAAAAAATTTGATAGTTTACTTTTAGAGGATGTCGGGGAAGATTGACAAAGTGCATTTTAAATTCCCATAAGTGGGCTAATAGGCACATGACCCCATTCATATATCAAATACCTCCATAAGTGGGATTTAAGATACATACCCATTATTTTTTTTTTCAAGATTTTATCATTTTTATTAAAATATGCAGTGATAATATAAATATTTCTAATACTGGAACATTTTATAACAGTTTTTTTATATTTTATGTTGTCGCAAACCAGCTGGTGGACACCTGAATTCGCCAAAATAGCGAAGACACGGCTATTATAGGTTGTATGTGTTTGTATGTATTTTATTCCAGTAATAGTCACATGTTTGATTTAACATATGGTATAAGATAGGTTTTTTTTCATGATATTTAAAAATTACTTTATTACATGCTAAATGATTTAGGGAAATTACGAAATTAACAGAAAAAATGTTTCATATATTCCAAAAATACAAAAAAAAATTTTTTTTACAATTACTAAAATGTACTTTTGACGAGAGATTATTATTCTAACAGATATATTATATTTACTGAAAATTTTACTGAGAACAGATAAAATTGTTTTTGATAAATTCAATAATTACTGAACTGAATTTTATGCTTGTGTTAAAAAATTTGATGCCAGCACCAAAACTGAATTGTTGCAAAATTGTACCATTTTTTTAATTTTGACTGCCTTTTAGCTATTAATAATATTAATAATTTGGTGTATATATATTTTTTACTGCAAATATAATAACTTCAAATTACTATTTCAATGGAAAAAAACTTTACAATTAATATTACATTAAAGTAATAATTACGAAAAACTGTCACAAATAAATTGAAATTACTCAGAACATTTAATAAAAACTTCTCAAAGTAAATCATGAGCCGTATTTAAAAAATCCATTATTTTATAACTCAAAAAAAGAAAAAAGAAAACCTACAGTAGAATAGGAAAGTGTAATCATTAGATCAAACCTGTAGACAAAACATAAATAACATGGTACCTAAATTATAGTAAAAAAAATCTAGCCTAGTGAGAGGCTGCAGACATAATCACATGACAAAAAAGCTAGTCTGACAAGGATCTTGTGACATAAACGGGGGCTTAATGAACTATGATAATTGAGTTAACCGTTTTGAATTTGTCGATCACTTACCATTGATATGAAGCCGGTTTATCCAAACTTTATGTTAACTTCCTTTCACAAGACACTACACTATTTTTATATCAGCGGACATTATTTCAATCCGAACCTTGATTATTTTTAATTATTTCTGATGAAAACACTTTTTTTCACATAACTTATCACCATCCCCTTTATTTCACTATCTCTTATAATTTTCACTGAATTAACTAATAAAATGAACACAAAATGGCCGCCATGTATGACATTTGACATTACTATAGAAGAAATAGGTACCAAATTATGTTGTTTTGTCACAATCTTATACCGATATGGAAAAAAATCTTCAAAAATTCAACATTTAAGTGACAAAATCGTAGCCAAGATATTTCTTATTTTTTCGTCTAACTCTAGCTGATGCCTTTTTATCATCATAATCATCAGAATTATCTTGATCGTAACTATTTTCGATCGACCAATCACCCATTTCCGTCTTAATCTGTATCTGTTTGACTTGATCTCTGACCGATTGCAACTTCTTTTTCTTTCTCTTAACACTATCTTCTTTAGACCTCTTCCTAGGTCTGTTCTCTAGCACGAGATGTTCATATTCTTCAACTATATAATTCTCCGGATCATAACTTGTTGTAATTTCAACTCCTACCGATGGATCAACATCCGGTAGGATGTAGTAATTTTCGAAATCACCCTGTAATGTTATTTCGTTCATATCCGCTGTAAAATGTCGTTTCTTTTTTCCTGAATTGCAATGTTTTATATAAGCATACTTCGGCTTAGATTCTTCAGGTAAAATATTCACTCTCCATTCAGGATTTTGTGAAATAGGTATGTCTTTAACTTCCTCCATTGTTATTTCTTGTTCTTCAGCAATTTCGTATATAAAATTATCTGATACGTTAGCGTCATCTATTATATGAAGGACTTCGCTTTGGTTCTCTATAGGTTCTGTTGTGGTCGATGTGTTTGGTAATATCTGAAATTTTATTTATAATATTACTATATCTAAGTTACTAATATTATACAATAGTTTTTGCCTGCGACTATCTCCGCGCGGAATTAAAAAAAAAAAACTTACTAAGTAGTGTATGTGTTCTTCCAGACTATGTTCTACATCTGTGATAAATGTCATCGAGATCTGTTCAGCCGTTTTGGAGATATCTTCACACAAACATCCATCCATCCGTCTATCCATTTAAACATTCGTATTTATAATATTAGTAAGATTATGAATGTTTAGATGTATGGATGTTTGTTTGAAGATATCTCCTGAACAGTTCAACAGATCTTGATGAAATTTGTCACAGATGTAGAATATAGTCTGAAAGAAAACATAAGCTATTAATTTAGGTTTTTTCATTCGACACGGACGGAATCGCTGGCAAAAGCTAGTTTAATTATAAAAACGAATTATTATTATTATAAATTTGTTTTGATAAAATGGAATTGTGAATAGTCAAAAAGTAGCATTTCCCTGCCTTTATTTGACAGAAGAAAGAATAGATGGAAGAAAACATGTCCCTTTTCTAACCCCTCTTACTAAATTCTTTTTCCCATCTGTTCCTTATTGATAAAATGTGTAAATGGGAAGAGGACTAGACTATCTGTTTTGAAATGTAAGATTGGATGTATATCAATTTCCTACTATGGAACCGATCTTGAAGTGTGAGGTGTCATTCATGTTCCCAGAGTGTCATAATCGGTGATATTTACCTCAATAACCTGCTTGGTATCCGTCATCTTGGTGATGACCTGCTCCGATTGTGTTATGGAAGCTTCCGTCTTGTCTGATTCCACCTTCACAACCCAGAGTTGTTTTCTTTGAAGGTTCTTTAAAGATCTGAAAAGGGTATTTGACAATATAGAACCAGACTTAGGGGTGGTTTATAAATCATGTGATAGTTTTTTTGACCATCCCCTCTCTGATAATAAGTGATGACATTTTAGACTACCCCTCCTCACTTTACCTAAAATCACAAGTACTTTATTACAAAGTAATGTTGAAATTTTCTATATTATTAATTAAATTTACTCCATCTATGTGATGTTTTGTGATTTTTTCTGAACCGCCCCCCCATTTAGAGTGTCAAGTGATTACCTTCCTAACTACGGTGATACATCAGGTCGATTTGTCATAGCAATATACAATCTTTGTGAATAGTCCTTGTCAGTTTGTTGTACGATATTTCCTCCTAAATGGGAAGGGAATTAAATTCTTTAACTGTGTAAAAATTTCACAAACATATACTCACAGATATCCCAATGTATCGACTAGTTGTCGCACATTGAGTCTTGTTATGTTCTCTGGTGGCTCCTTCTTCGGCGGATCCACGCTGTAGTTGTGCTCCATACGTATTATATCAGCAGCTAGGAGGATACAAGAATAAAAATACATAGAAAAAACCGGTTATAACGACATTGAATTGATAGGTGATATTCAGTTGTAATAATTAGTATCCTTTTACCGATGGCTCCTACGAATAAGGGTCAATGTACAAATTGACAACTTTACAGGAGACGCTCTCAAAGTTTCAACAATATATGAAAATAGGCCTTTTACTTCAGCCAAAAAATTACTAACACATGTAAATGTGTATTTATGTTTAGTGCATGTTGTTAACTAAACTAAGAGGTAGCTTTTAATATAAAAAAGTAAATCATCAATTTGTTCCTTTGGCCCTTATCCTATACCCATCGATATATTATAAGGTGACATATGACTACGAGGCCATTTTAATTCGCAGAAATAGCGAAACGACTCGTATTGCAGATGCTCTACCTACTATTAATTGACGGAGAATAGGACATACACAGAGAGAGAGGTATTACCTCCTCCTATGTGACTCCTTCACCACTCACTTCCTCTTTCCATCTTTATAGAAAAAAAGATGAGAAAAGAATTGGGACTTAAATTTAGTCCTCTAACAGGCACATACGAAACGAGGATTTACTTCCACTTGACATCCGTCTTCTATATATTAATTTATTTAGTTCAGTCCGTTTAACTGTGGATTTCTGAGACCAAAAGAACCATTTAAAACATATCAGTCATCCCTGTCATTATCTTTTACAAAACAGAGAACAATATAGTTTTAAATTGGTCTCAGAAATACACGGATAGTCGCTACGATACCCTATCCGGTAATAATAATGAAGTAACAGCTTGAGCCGAGGCTCCTGAAGACCTCGAGCCTAGTTATTCTTAAACGAGGTTTAGGCTAAGCGACATCGAAATTTAAAAAGAAACTTAAAAGTAGCCGATGTTTTCTTCCAGACTATGTTCTACATCTGTGACAATTTTCATCAAGATCCGTTGAACCGTTCCCGAGATACTTTCCAACATCCATCCATCCAAACATTCGCATCTATATATATAAAAGAAAGTCGTGTTAGTTACACTATTTATAACTCAAGA
>JAOPJD010000022.1:1886789-1897673 GCA_026167825.1 Papilio polyxenes | reverse complement strand
AGTTTTCTTGTTCTAATCACTAAACTTATTAAAAAATACTGACTGAAATCTAAAACGATCTAACTACGAATAGGAATCAAATCTAGTTGTCCATAACAAATATGCAGCAAAGCAATAATTAATGCCGAAAACCGCGTTTTTCAGGGCCCAAAATGTACACTGTATAACCGTGATCGGAACGATGTAACTTCAAAATGGCGGCCGAATTTTTTTGCCGCCAATATCGTAACTGGTCGTTGACTCTGACATGCACGCGATGCGGTCTAGAATCATCTGGATATGAACACTAAAAATATAAATTTGAAACACAAAAAGGTAAGCAGTGCCTTAAGAAGTACACAATAACATTTAATTATCTCTTATTCCATATGATTATATCTTATGGTTAAGAATGCTAACCATTCTTTTTTTGAGTATTAGTCACTTCACCTTTCAAGCAATCCATCCATCTTTTCCTAGTCTCACCACTAACTCGTACTCTGCACTTAAAGTTCTACCCATATCTTACAAATATAAATGTTTGGATAGATGGATATATAGTTTATAATTAATTCACTTCAAAAATGCTGAATGGATCTGGATGAAATTTAGCACAGAGATAGATTACAGTCTGGAAGGTTTTTGCCCGTGACTTCGCGCGCGCAAAAACGTTATACGTTCTTCCATTTGTTCTACACCTGAGCCAAATACCACGACAAGATCCGTAAAGCCATTTTAGAGACAAGTAATATCAAACATCCATCCATCCATCTAAATTTTCGCATTTAAAAGTAAGTAAGAAGTAAGATTACATCATTACTTCTACAATAACTTGTAATGGTCACCGGCATTATCAACAAGGGACAATCACCCTAAATGTGTGCATCACCTGTCTCTCTTCTACCTACTTATTGGTAGGAAAGAGACATGTAAACACCTTTATCGATGGAGATATCGCAACGCAAGACAACCCGTTGTAGGGTGACCATGGTATTGTTAATTTTAGGACTGTCCTATTTATACGATACCTCATTTCGATGCAACACTACAGTCTAATTCCATACATACGATAGACTTATTTTGTTAAAACTGTAAGATAAAACAAAGTAATACTGTTTAAGTTGTTGTTAAGTTTTACCAGTATTCCTTTAATTAAATGTGTTTCTTGTAAAATATATATAAATATCTATGGTAAAAAAATACATAGAAGCATTTGCCTTTGTACAGGTTCATTACGACAATCCGGAATTGTAAGAACAATGTTGGTCTCATCGTCGTATGTATTCCCATAAGTTTGTCTCGCTTTGAGTGACTACCGTGCATTGCTCATACATACGTTTCCAGCTTATGTGTAAAATAACCTTAAGGTTGGTTTAGAGTCACACTGATCGTAAGTGCTTACAGCCAAAATGTATCAACTTGTAGGAGACGACCGCGTCATCGAAAACGTCTACAATTTGAAACAGTTCAAACAAAAACACCAAAATTGAAGCATTACAAGTAATTACAAATAAAGAAGTCTTCGTCACCCTACATTATTTAATTAAGTTTTAATACATTTTTCTAATCACCCATTTAAATCCACACAAGATACAGAAGGTTCAGAAGTCGATAAGCAATCAAGGCTACAAACAAAAGATTGTAACAGTTGGCTTTCCACTGCAGTGACACTTGTATGAATACATATCGCCATCCTTGTCAGTTTCTTAGAAAAAAACAGAGACAGCAATATAGGCCATCAATGAAGGCCATCGAATTGTACAGTTTATTGTGGACACGTGAAAATTACGCAAAATATAATCTTATTTGCGATATCCGTTTATGAAACGATTAGATTTCTGCCTAAATGGAAACCTTGACTTACGAACAAAAATAACACTAATTTACTCGTAATGAAATATATTGAAAGATAAATTTAAATCATTTTCGCAACTTTTATCATCCTTGAATTATTCACACACGTACTGTGTATGTGGGCTAGAGCCTACCCTAAGTAATACTAGGCCTTAGCTAACACGCTCCCACTGCCCAAAGTAAGACCTCAGTCATCACGATCCCACTGCCCAAAGTGGGACCACATTCAACACGCTCTCACTGACCTAAGTAACACTAGGCCTCAGTCAACACGCTCCCACTGACCTAAGTAAGACTAGACCTTAGTCAACACGCTCCCACTGACCTAAGTAAGACTAGGCCTCAATCAACACGCCCCCCGCTGCCCTAAGTAAGAGTAGGCCTTAGTCAACACACCCCCCGCTGCCCTAAGTGCGAAAAAACACATCAAATTACACTTCTTACTAGATATATTTACCATATTTTCCTTCACAGTATATGAATTTATTGTTACATGGCGTGGATCGAACCTCGGATTAGAAGTCGGTGCCACCGAGGATATATAACGTCAAAAAAAACATATTTCTTAACAGTACTGGCAACCTTTTTTAATCCGCACCGACAAAGTCGTGGGCATCAACTAGTGATATAGCTGAGCATAGACAAGTGTGACCAACAAACTTTATCACCGTCTCCAAGGCCGTAAATAATCACTAATCGTACTCAATCGATAGCCACATTGAACTACATTGCATGTTGCCAACTGTTTTATTTTTTAATAGTCAAAGATTCAGTCGCGGAAATTTATTTCATATCCATTTCGATGCAATTTATTTTGAAACTCATTGATAAGGTAGAATATATTAGAGCAGAAATTAGCAGCATGTAAATAAGAGCAACATGTAAATAAGTAACTGTTTTATTTGGCACCATTATTCGTAACAGAATCAGCATAGCACTCACACGCTACAGTCCGCCATTACGAGCAAAGAGTAAAAGGACATAGATTATAAACTGTTGATACTTGTCATAGCAATATAGGTGATAAATCATAACTCTTATTGTGACAGTTTGCTGGAGGACATTCGTAAACGGGAAGCGAATTTATTCTTCTGACTGCAAATAAAGTTACATAGTATAATTTAGTATGAAAATTAGTAAGAATAATAATATTCAAATGTCATTAATTGTAAAACTAATAGTTACCCGCGACTTCGTGAGTGCAGAATAAAAAAAATATTTAAAAAATAGCAATCTACCTTCCGGTAAATGTCCCGTCAAAATCAATCCACCCGTATCATTGTTACCCTAACAAAAGCGGATTTGCGGACACACAGACGATATTTTTTAAAATTGAACCGTTTTCAAAATAAATACATTATGTTCGCGAAATACGATTTTTTTTAAATATAACATCCCAATTTAATAATTGTGTTAATAAAAATCAACTATCTCAGTTTTTTCAAAGCGAATAAAAGTGACCACAATATATTGAAGTACGTGCAATCAGGAATGGAAACGATTATGTCAACAACAGTACATTTCCGTAACAACCGGAAATATTCTATATAAGGTGACTGAAAACAAAATTAACACTCCTATACGTGATATTACGACCTTGAATATACGTGAACGAAATTATTTTGTCTAATAAACAGCTCCTGAAACCAACAACACCATAACATACACACTTCTGTACATACCAACGATAACCTACGACTTCATCAGTGCAGAAAAATAAAAAAAGTAGTCAATATTACGCTCGCATACATCGACTACCTTCCCGTTAAAATGCTGTCAAAATGTCGCCAACCGTTTCGGAGATTTCCCGGAACAAACGCGTCCTTGCAAGTAGACACACAAACATTTTAAAAATTGTTTTTTTTTTATTAGCATTTCAAATATATCTTATGGACAGAATATTTTTTTTTTGCGACTTTACATAAAGAAACTACAATTTTATTATATGTACAGACTAGCTGTCGGTCTATGTGTTGTTTCATACTATGTTTTTTTTTATATTAAAAGGTGGCAAATGAGCACACGGCCACCTGGATTCGCAGCAATAGCGAGGCGACCGTTGCCCATAGACATCCGCAAATGCAGATGCGTTGCCTACCTTTAATCAACAGAGAAGGGGACGCACAGAACAATGATATTTCTCCTTCCTATGCGTCCCCTCTTCCGCCAAATCCACTTCCCCTTCCCATCCTTTCCTAATAGGAAAAGGGTGGGAAGGGAAAGAGGACTAAAATTAGGCCTCCGGTATCTTTACCAATTCATCAATCAATTTCACCAAAATCCATCTAGCCATTTTGGTCATACCTAATAACATCCATCCATCCAAACATTCACATTTATAATATTAGTAACATTTATCCATGAATAACATGTATTCATAGCTGGAAGCATACGAACTGCTAGTGAATATATTTTTGAAAAGGTCTATAATTTCGAAAGCTTTGGAAATGTATATACATTTATGCAGCTGACTGTACTCTACCTTACTTCTATTCAGCTGTCATATCTGAATTCATTTCTTTCTTACGTAAATCGGTCGTCGAGTCATCAAAGAGCGTCGGTGGCTCAGGGGTTAAGCACTTGACTTGCAATCTGCAGGTCCTAGGTTCGAATCCCGCCATGTACTAATGTGTTTTTCGACTCTCGATTTACATATGTACATTTATCCGACGTTCTTACGGTGAAGGAAAACATCGTGATGCAACCTGCACAAATCTGAGAAGAAAATTCAAAGATATGTGTGAAGTAAACCCGCTCTTGGCCATCGTGGTTGACTATGGCCTAGTCACCCCTAACTTGGGGTAGGCTCCGAGACCCTCAGTGGGGACGTATAGTGAGCTGATGATGATTACGTAAATCATCTTTTACACAATACATACTATCTTCTGTCACTCTTTACGTTCTAGTCATCCACAAAGAATCTCCCTACTTTAGTGTACTTTAAAAATAGTGCTGATTTCAGGCAACCCCTTATTGCTACCTTTGTTGAACTTGTGAACCGAAAAATGTATTTTCAGACATCGTTAACCCCTAACGGGTCTTCTGTGACTTCAGAGGGTCCTATGATGGATGGATGTTTGTTGGAGGTATATCCGAAACGGTTCAACAGATCTTGATGAAATTTGCCACAGATATAGAACATAGTCTGGAAGAACGCATAGGCTATTTATAAGTTTTTTTTAATTCAAAAAAGCTAGGAATAAATACATTTTTCCTTACATCTCAATACCTTTACTTGGCACCTCATGAATATGTGACGTAACAAAAACAATATGGCGTCCGCTAGTCGATTCAATGTCACAAATCTAGTCTAGTAGACAATAGATATAGAGTAAGATTTGCCAAGGTGTTTGTTAGCTTATAAAAACTATTTCGTATTCCAAATGAACGACTATATATTTTAAATATCATCATCATCTCCTTGACCTTGTCCCACCTACGTAGGGTCAGTGCACCAGGTTTCCGTCCTCCAAATCAATCTGTCTGCCGTCATCTCCATTGTCACCCCTTCTTGATCATGTCATCTTTCACGCAAACCATCCATCTCTTCCTAGGCCTACCTCTACCAGTGTACCCCTCCACACTCATACTTAATGTACTCTTTGCCACATGCAAAGATAACGTATTGCTTCTTTGATTATATATTTATATATTTAAAATATACAATCGTCAAATTACATACACAGTGGACATTTAACTTTTAACAGTGGTAGATCCCGCAGCAACAATATTTGTTGGATGCACGAATGGGCCTTGCTCAGTGAAATACCACGACCTCACAGAAGACACGCCTCAAGTGGAAATAATTCCACGTACAGTCTGATGAGTGTGGTGCCGGAGGCCTAATTTTAGTCCTCTTTCCCTTCTTACCCTTTTTCATATTAGGAAAGGATGGAAGGGGGAACTGGATTTGGCGGTAGAGGGGACGCATAGGAAGGAGAAATATCCTCTTTGTGGATGTCTCGGTTGATTAAAGGTAGGCAACGCATCTGCATTTGCTGATGTCTATGGGCAACGGTCGCCTCGCTATTTCGGCAAGTTCAGGTTGCCGTTTGCTCGTTTGCCACCTTTTGATATAAAAAAAAACATATTTGTTGAATCACATGAGTACCATAAAGCTTATGTTTGCATGTTTAGGAAGCATCGGTGTATCAGACGAGTCCAGTTTTTCGTAACATATAATCAGTCAGTATTTAACATTGGCTGTGAGCCAAACTTTATTCTTAACTAACAACGTGGGAGATGTTTAGTCAACCTTTCAGTCTGTAGTACTATTTTGTTATCGTACTATTAACTATCATTCTTTAGAGCGACCTTTACATATCTATAACTGTTTAATTCTACAGATATTAAAAATATAAGCTGTCGATGGGAACTTCGTTCGCTTGGAATTAAAAAAAATCGGCATATGTTTTATTCGTGACTGTCATAACTCAACAAATTCGTTCAGGAGTTGTAGTGTTACGTGGTACAAAAATGTGTTCTATCCATCTATACTATCCAATATATAATATAAAAAATGAGAGGTGTCAAGGGACACCCGGATGGACGAAGTTCCTTTCAATTAATTAGTGAAGGAATTGTAATAAAAAAGTTTTTTTTTTTAAAGTCGACACCACACTGTTCAATGCGAAATAGAAATGAAAATATCTGGCTTACTTTCTATAAGGGAGAGATAGAGAGACAGACAGAGAAACATGCGACGCCGCACAGCTTACAATAGCTTACTATAGTAAAAAGTGTCGTGACAACTTTTCGTAAGAATTTTTTCCGTCTAGCCCCCTTTCACAACGCGCGATAAGGAACTTCGTTCCAATAAGAATTAAGAAAGATAGTCTTACGAAGAAGGACATGATGTAATCTGTACATATAGTTTGGTAAGAAATGTCACTACAAATGTGTTTGCGCGCGCTTAGGGCAGTAGGGGGCGTATTGACTAATTTCTGGTCACATTTAACTGGGGGTATAAAGCCTTAAAACTTGACAACAAAGAATGTAAATCTAGGGACATAGTCAATACATAAAAATAAACACATAATCCCTTGTTCCCTTCAAACAGCAAGGTCAGCGGTGGCGTTGACCACGTGGTGACGTACGCATTGGAGTTACGCCAATCCAGATTAATAATTGTAAACCCAGGAGAACATACCACAGATAATGTGAATGAAGATTTAAGACGTCACGACACATGATATCTGATGATATCAGTAGGAAGCAAAGCACAGAGCAATAAATTCTATGCGTGTCATACTGGAAGGTGGTCATAAGAACTTCGCAATGAAATGACACAACCTCGTCAAATTTGGGCTCGTTTGAATCTTTGTTGATTTAATATTCTTTTTTTAGTTTTTTTTTTATAGAAAAAGAACTTCATATAAGCTTATTGTTAAAAAAAAGTTTTTCCTTCTTTTAATTATTTAACTTTCGCCAAGCACACTACTACACAACACGCCATTTATGTAAAGTACACTAAATTACATACTACGTATGACATATGTTTTAAAGATTAGAATTGTGTGACTGAAAAAACCGTAGCACGATTACTGTATTTGTGAGAGAGATGCAAGACCTTGAGTTTAGAACCTGCCGAGTCTTGGCATTACTAGGATCTCATTATAGGCTTGGCAGACACAAAACTCTTTTAACACCTTTTTAGTTGAATTTTTTCTCGCCAGAAATTTCGATCACACATTTAAAACGTCGGTTTCGAAAATGTTCTGGTTATAAAAATTAAACTGGTTCAAAAATTACGTAATAACACTTTCGCTACAAACATTACAACACATCAAGTGTGGTGGCCCAATGACCTTGTAGTCAAGCCTAGCATCATACGATCTTTTTTTTAATTCATTCGAAATTCAAAATTGACGAAAAAAAAATTTCACAAGTCTATTAAAATTTACATTTCATTTTGGATTCCTAAAATTGATTTATTAATAAAGAAATACGGAATACACGAAAATACCAAGGCTAAATTTTATTTTAATGTGTATTTTGTAAAACATTAATCTTTACACGATAAAAATATTCTGTAATCTTCGATAAGAAATCAGTAGCAATATTATATGTACATGTTTAAAACAGAAATTGTCCGTTTATCGCTTTAGACCAAGACATATTAATAATAACGGATTTGGGATGTTAAGAACAACACAAATTAATGAATTTTCTAAAGTAACAACATTATTGGCACTATTTCGAAACAAAAGTAATTCAAAAACGTTATTAATTCATGCAGTATTGATAAATTAAAATAAAAAAACAATTAAATTATTCCTTAAATAATAACATAAATTTGGAAATTTAAAGATAAAAGTAAAAGATTAAGATTCATTATCTCTGTCAAAAAAAAAAAAAAGAATTACGCGCGTGACAATGCATTCGCGGCAATTTGACGGGCGCCATTACGAAATCGTACAGATAACAAAATTCAGAGACATACACAATTACCAAATAACCTCAAAAATTAACACGTGTTATGTCACAATAAATCAATAGGTCGCATGATAATACAAATTTTATTAACATTGACGACATAACTAGTTTGGTGAATAAAATATTAATAATTTTTTTAATAAAAAGTTTTCATAGGGTTCCAAAATTACAAAACTCACTAGATGTCGCTCGAAATGCCGTCCGCGCCACATTTAAAAGAAAAACATAAGAAGTAGCCATGTGTTCTTCTTGACTATGTTCTACATCTGTGCCAAATTTCATCAAGATCTGTTGAGCTGTTCCGGAGAAACCTTTTACAAACAACCATCCATCCATCTTAAACTTTCACATTTATAATATTAGTATGGTATTTCATGTTTGGTTTACATTATACCAATATAGTAGGACAAGAAGCGGCCAAAATAAGCAATGGCATACAACTAACATAATGTTAATACTGTCGACAGTGAGCCCATACTGTTCATGCCAGGCCAGCACTACTGTCCTACTGTACTGGGATAATGTTAACCTGACATTAATTCAAAGTATTGAAACCAAATTACTTAGTCAATAGAAGTCTAAAAATGTGAAATGACATCAACTATTCTCTTTGTACAGCTAACTAAAAAAAATCATACATGTCCTTATCGTAAAATAAGTATTTAAAAACTGTTTGTCTTCTTTTAATAGATAATAAAAGATTTAAAAAAAATGAAGTATTAAAATCTTATTAGTTCTGCAATAATTACCTATTTTATTTCAATCATTGGCAATATTAGAATATTAATTGTTTTGTTTAATTTGCCCCATGTATTGTTCTAAGTACTACACACATAAGACAAAAAAAACCTTATAGTTTGTAACATTTTTGTGAATGGATTTATTTATATCTGTTACCTTTGGCACTTTATTACAAAGTATCTGTAAGGTGACTATTATAACCTCTTATTGCACAATTATATGCACAATTGAAGAATTGCGTGATAAAGCAAGTCGACTACAAACTGTAATAACATATTGCATGATATGCTGCTAACACATCTTACGAATATTATAAATGCTAATTTTTACATGAATGGATTGTTATTAGAAGGTATCTCCAGAAAAGCTCAACAGATCTAGCTGAAATTTGACATATATGTAAAACATAGTCTGGAACAACACATATGGTACTTGAGTTTTTTTTTTAATTCCATGCGGATTCTGAGCGACAACTAGCATGAAAAGCATCCATTAAATAACTAGTTACTAAATGTGCTAAAATCTAGATCAAATTATATATTTACTTGTCAAAATTGATTCACCTATTTTGGCTACACATATTGGTGAAAAACTTGAAAAATTGTTATTTAAACATCTTTCAAAGAAACCTATCTAAAATCGAAAGTTAAAAATGTATCCATGGCCTTTTTCATATTTCCCTATCATCATCATCATCAGTTCACTATACGTCCCCACTGAGGAGCTTGGAGCCTGCCCCAAGTTAGGGACTACTAGGCCATAGTCAACCACGCTGGCCAAGTGCAAGATGGTTGACTTCAAACACATTTCTTCTCAGATATGTGCAGGTTGCATCACAATGTTTTCCTTCACCATAAGAACGTCGCATAAATGTACATATGTAAATTGAAAAACCCTTGTAAATGGCGGTATTCGAACCCAGGACCTGCAGATTGCAAGTCAAGAGCTTAAACCCTGAGCCACCAATGCCATATACACCTTCAAAATTAGTTCACTCATCACATGTGTCATAGAAAAGTGGTATTAAATTTAAAAGTAGTATGACACGAAATAGGGCTGACAAAATGCTGATATCACTAATTTACAGTTATAACACACAAGAATAATGCAATAACAGATGTGGACTAAAAAAATAAACCTTACATTGTCAGCTATATCTGACATTATAAGCACATTATTCAATAAATAAGTTATTAATTCATGCTATCATACATCACCTCAAACATAAAAACCTTGCATTACCTATTTGTTAACTATGGACATATTATACAGAGAGATGATTACAAAAATAAGAAACCAATAAGATTAAATGCAGATGGCTAGAAAATTAGTGGGAAGACAGTGATGATATAAGTAAGAAGGGAATGAATTCAGATATAACATACATACTGACTGACAGTCAACCCATGAACATGGCGCATACAACTGTGCCGAAATATCGGGAGCTCAAACAGCGTAATCGTGGTAAGAATCCCGTTTCTTACAAACAGTATATTAGTAAAAACCACGAAAGTCTGAATTTATATATCAGATATAACACCTGTTAGAGATGCATGGAAGAGTACTAGATACTGTGCAACCCGCCCCCCAGTACAAGTTGATGATCATCTATTATTCATCAAAGTTTGTAAGACATATTCTAGTATCATTAATATACCATTAAAAGTATAATAAAATAAATAATTTTCTTCCATTATTTTTTTTTACAAGACAAGGTTTTTGTATGTTTTTTAAAGTTTGCCGAAGTACTAATACAAGGTTATAACACTCAAGCGATGACATCCCAGAGACAAACTCTTATATATATAAAAGAAAGTCGTGTTAGTTACACTATTTATAACTCAAGAACGGCTGAACCGATATGGCTGAAAATTC
>JAOPJD010000022.1:1509626-1521786 GCA_026167825.1 Papilio polyxenes | reverse complement strand
GCTATTTTGGCGAATCAGGTGAAAGCTTGTTCATTTGCCGCGTTTTTACAAAAATATCGACTTTCTATATGTTTCTTACTCTGTCGATTAAAGTAGGCAACGCAGTCGCTTCGCTATTTTGGCGAATCAGGTGAAAGCTTGTTCATTTGCCGCGTTTTTACAAAAATATCGACTTTCTATATGTTTCTTTCTCTGTCGATTAAAGTAGGCAACGCAGTCGCTTCGCTATTTTGGCGAACCAGATGAAAGCTTGTTCTTTTGCTGCGTTTTTGAAAAATATCCACTTTCTATGCATTCCTTACTCTGTCGATTAAAGTAGGCAACGCAGTCGCTTCGCCATTTTGGCGAATCAGGTGAAAGTTTGTTCATTTGCTGCGTTTAAAAAAAATATACTAGTTTGTCGATGGCAGGGATTCCCAAGCGATATCGAAAATAAAGCATTGCTAATTTTCACTCTGTCTTCAGTTGACCTAAGTCAGAATTAATAATAATAATAATTGACCTTAAAAGTAGGTAATTTGGCTTTGGGGGTCTGAGGTAACAGTTCATTTTGGAAAAGAGGGTCACTTGTACAAAATAGTTTGGGGGATCCCTTGTCTATGGTGTAATATTAGCTATCTCTCTTACAGAGGTGTAGCGAGAGAACATGAGAAATGGCACGCGGGTACAAAGTACCAGTGCCCGCATTGTCCCTGCGAGTTTGAGTAAGTATACATATTTTGTAGTTGTCTCTGTCCCATATAGGAATATGTCATATTGAGTGATAGAGATAGTATTATGAAACTGAGTTCTGTCTTTTTCAACTGGTTATACGAAAATATACAGGATGTTTTATAGATTTGTTTGTAAATTTGATAGTGATCTTCTCTTTTTCTGATATTTACATTTAGTTTTTTTTTTATATGTTTGGTATTTATAATAATAATAATAAGTCATTTATTTCCATATAGATAAACACAAAATTAAAAATATATATATATATATACAAAGTAACTTACTTCTAATTGCAATATCAAAAAAAAAAGTTTGGTATTTATCTTACTAAAAATGTAGTCTATGTTATTCAGGGATTATATAGCATGTTAATGGTGAAAGAATTTTTAATATAGGTCAAGTAGTTTTTGAGTTTAAGTGTGACAAACAAAAACTAAAAAAACAAGCCTTCAATATTAATTTTGATTTTTTTCGTCTTTCATCTTGTAATGTTTTGAAATTACGAGTTGGAGTTTATCGGGATGTTAATTTTAACAGTGGGTAGATCCCGCAACAACAATATTTGTTGGGTGCACGAATTGGCCTCCCTCAGTGAAATACCACGACCTCACAGAAGACAGACGTCAAGTGGAAGTAATTCCAAGTACAGTCTGATGAGTGTGGTGCCGGAGGCCAAATTTTAGTCCTCTTTCCCTTCCCATCCTTTTCTTATTAGGAAGGGGAAGTGGATTTGGCGGAAGAGGGGACGCATAGGTAGGAGAAATATCCTCTTTTTGTGCGTCCCCTTCTCCGTTGATTAAAGGTAGGCAACGCATCTGCATTCGCGGATGTCTATAGGCAACGGTCGCCTCGCTATTACGGCGAATTGCCGTTTGCTCGTTTGCCACCTTATGGTATAAAAAAAAATGTTGTTTCCAGCAAATTGACAACATACATGGGACATATACGTATCAAACATGTATCGGATTTCGTTTGTGAACTTTGTGGTTATACATTTGTTAGTCAGAAAGGTATAGAAGTACATAAGAAGAAGAAACATCGTTTGCACGACAAAACGGTCAGTGCATTTTACAACTCCTCTATTACCCTATTATTATAGGCCTATTACCCTATTATTATATGTCTATTACCCTATTATTATTATAGGCCTATTACCCTATTATTATAGGCCTATTACCGTATTACTATTTTAATAGGTCCCATTTGACATTAAATCAAAATCCAACAATGTAACCTTGTTACTACAGACTAAGAATGTTTTTTTTTTAAATTAGAATTACATAATTGCATTATAGACTAGCTATCGCCGTCGATTCCATCCGTTTGTAGTTAAAAAAAACTTTAAGTAGTCTATGTGTTCTTCCAGACTATGTTCTACATCTATATATATAAAAGAAAGTCGTGTTAGTTACACTATAACTCAAGATAGGTCGAACTGATTTAGCTGAAAATGGGGAGGTAGTTTAGAACTAGGAGACGGACACAGGAACTTTTTTATCTTGTGTGCATTTTTTTTTATTCCGCGCGGACGAAGTCGCGGGTAAAAACTATCTGTGATAAATTTCATCAAGATCTGTTGAGTTGTTTCGGAGATATCTTCAAACAAATATACATCTTTACATTCACATTTATAATATTAGTAAGATGTAAATTAATAATTACAGATAACTTTAGACGGTCCGTATTGTGAATTGTGCGATGTCAAATTTATATCGGAAGAGGCTCACAGCAGACATCTCAAGTTGTCTTCTAAACACAGCAGCGATGATGATCCGTAAGAACACATTTATTTATTTGACACTTCATCATCATCAGCTCACTATACTCACTGAGGGTCTCAGAGTCTACACTAAGTTAGAGATGACTATGTCATAGTCAACCACAGTCAAGTGCGGGTTGACTTCACACATATCATTGAATTTCTTCTCATATATTTGCATCACGATGTTTTCTTTCACAGTAAGAAAGTTGGATAAATATACATATGTAAATCGAAAAACATTAATACATGGCGGGATTCGAACCCAGGACGTGTTAATTACAAGTCAAGTACTTAACTCCTGAGTCACCAACCCTCTTGACACTTACATAATTACAATATTTATATAATATGTTTTGGTAATCAGGCTTTGCGTTGCCCTGGGCGAGATTTTTTTACCATATCTTGGGGGGTTACATGACATAGTAATTCGTAGACCTGTGGACGCCTTTCTGTCCACCCCCAAAGACGTTCAAACTACACTAAACCGCGCCCTACCTTAGTGTAGTTTAAGTGTTATATATGTACTAAAATTATCATTAAAAAACTAAACAGTGCAGTAATAAATGTTGTATTTTTCCTCCAAGTTAGTGGTTTCCATCCATTTTTCGTTCAGTATACCATATGATAATAATTTCAGGTGATCTGCTGCATTATTACTTCAACTTGTCAAAATTTAATTTTATTTACAGCTATCATTTACCCCTCGTGAGGTCTATTTGACCTCACGGGGGGTCTTGACTATATGAATTCAAAACAACGCGTAACAACACTCAATAATACTTTAAATTAGCTTCTGTCGTTGATATTGTAGGAACAGGATCCGTAATGATTCTCAGAGTATGAACAGTGAAGGGGGTGTTCGTTCAGTTAGGCGTATAGAGCGCAGGCCTCTCGTACACGCACGAGATGCTGACCATGCCCCACAGCATGGACCCATCTCCTGTGAACAGGTATACCAGTGTCATCATTCTTCGCAGAATTAAAAAAAATAGCCTATGTCACTCTCTCATATATAAGCTATCTTCCAGTCAAAGTCTCGTCAAAATTGGTTCACAGGTTTCGAAGATTACCGGGAACAAAGTTCCCCGCGACTTTGTAATCTATGTGTTCTTTCAGATTATGTTCTACATTTGTGTCAAATTTCATCAAGATCTGTTGAAACAACAGATATCTTCAAACAAACATCCATACATACATTCGCATTTATAATATAAGTAAAATGTATTAAATGACGTGTCCAGTGCGGTATACAACTACGCGATTTACGTCTGTACGCTCAACACTTCCGTCGCGAGCATCCTGACAAGAATCGTACCAAATATCCCGCAATGAAGACTCCCGCCATGTGTGAACAATGCGGCAGAATATTCCAGGTTAATATACTTAAAGATGGCAAGCGGTCACATGAATTCGCCGAAATGGCGAAACGACCGCTGCCAATAGACATTCGCAATTACAAATGCGTTGTCTACCCTCAATCTACGAAGGAGATGCACAAAAAGAGAATATTTAACATTCCTATGCATCTCCTCCTCCATCAAATCCACCACCCCTTCCCATCCTTTCCTTATAAGAAAAGGGTGGGAAGGGAAAGAGGACTAAAATGAGTCCTCCGTGACACAGTGATCAGACTGTAGGTAGAATTACTTCAACTTGAGGTCTATCTTCTGTAAGGTTGTGGTATTTCACTGAGTGAGGACAATTCCTGCAACTGATGTTGTTGTTGCTGACGTCTACCAATGTTAAACTTCTTACAGTGCTTTATCTAACAACAGTTCTAGACGTCTCGATGTCTCCTAAGAATAAGGGTCAATGTACAAATTGACAACTTTACAGGAGAGGCTCTCAAAGTTACAAAAATATAGGAAAATAGACCGCACAGGTTCTTTTACTTCAGCAAAAGATACACATTTACACATGTAAATGTGTACTTATGTTTAATGCGTGTTAACTAAACTAAAAGGTAGATTTTAATATAAAAAAGTAGAAATCATCAATTTGTTACTTTGTCCCTTATACATAGGACACATCGATACAGAGGACAGTGAAATACCACGACCACACAGAAGAAAGACGTGAAGTGGTATTTATTCCACGTACAGAATGATGATTGTGTGCTGGAGGACTCATTTAGGAAAAGGAAGTGGATTTGACGGAGGAGGGAATGCACAGGAAGGGGAATGATTCTCTTTGTGTGCGTCTCCGTGTGCGTAGATGTCTATGGGCAGCGGTCACTTCGCTATTTCAGCGAATTCAGGTGGCCGCTCGCTTAATTATCACTTTATGATATAAAAAGATAAAGTCCCAAGTAAAATTTCTTTAGTAACTGCTTAAATAATTCAGTCACTTCTAGAAAAAATATCAGATTTGTATGTATGTAAATTTCTTTGTTATCTTCTGTAGTCTAAACTACTGAACAGATTATGACAAATGAGGTGTCATTCGATTGGTATTCTTCCAAAGAGTGTCATAAAGTACAGTCAGTTGCATTTTTTTAACTATTGGATTACTAAATCACTTGTTTTTAAATCCCAGAGTATGGCATTACTAAAGGACCATATGTGGGTACATACCGGCATCAAACGCTTCAAATGCACCAGCTGTGATAAGAGTTTCACACAGCGCAGTAATCTAGTCCTCCATCTGCGTGTGCACAGTGAGCAACGACCTTTATACGAGTGTCCGCTCTGCGGGAAACGGTTTGCCTTCTTCAATAATAGAAGAAGACATATGTTTGTAAGTATACTTGAAGTCTATTTTACTCCTTTAAACAGTGATCAGTGAATTTGACAGGGGAGGAGACGTGTTGAATTTTACTCTTAGTCTGTCCTCTCCCCTGTCTTATTAATGTATTAACAATTTGTTCTCCACTAGATACACACCGGTTTGAAACCTCACCGTTGTGAGACTTGCGGCAAATGTTTCACAACAGCAGGCGAGCAGCGGGCACATGTACAACATGTACATCTCAAGAAACCTTGGCCGAGACGAGCGCGTGCACGTCGCGACTGGGCCAAGCCGCAGCCATAGTGACACTTGCCAGCTCTATGTACAATGTGTCTACTCCAATTATACATGTGTCTACTCTAACGCGGAATGTGCTTACTCCAATGAAACATGTGTCTACTCCAACGCGGCATGTGCCTTTTCCATCGTGGCATGTGTCTACTCCAATGCGGCACGTGCCTTCTCCATCGTGGCATGTGTCTACTCCAATGCGTCATGTGCCTTCTCCATCGTGGCATGTGTCTACTCCAATGATACATGTGTCTACTCCAATGTGGCATGTGTCTACTCCAATGCAGCACGCGCCTTCTCCATCGTGGCATGTGTCTACTCCAATGCGGTACGTGCCTTCTCCATCGTGGCATGTGTCTACTCCAATGCGGCACGTGCCTTCTCCATCGTGGCATGTGTCTACTCCAATGCGGTACGTGCCTTCTCCATCGTGGCATGTGTCTACTCCAATGCGGTACGTGCCTTCTCCATCGTGGCATGTGTCTACACCAACGCAGCATGTGCCTACTCTAACGTTGCACATGGAACCCTAACGTATTGTGTGACAACTTTGACACTATATACAACCCTAATTATGATATAACTCTACTGAAATATGAAACAATTCCAGTACAAGGTAGTGTCCTAGTCGACAACGCAGCCTTAATATTTTATGGCCTAGTCCTAGGAAACTTTGCAACACCGGCAATAACAGTTATATTTGCTCTCTACCGTCACATATAGTAGATAGGTAAGGATGATAGAGATTATATAGTATTTTGTCTTAAATGTATTTTAAAAATGATTGATTGAAAAAAAAAATTAATAACAAGCCGAGTATTTTAAACATGTAAAGATAATAAAGATTTTTTTTTTTGTCAAATATTGAAACATTCAATTTGTTTGTAAGGAATGAATGACTATATCTTAACGTCTGCTTTCTTAAATTTCAGTGTGTTTTATGTCTGTGTGTACTATTTATTTCTATTATATTTAAGAATTAAAAAAAAAAACTTGAATTAAAATGATTTATTCATATTTCATTAAATTATTTGTGAATATCCTTAAAAAATCCTTGACCCTATTTACTTAGCCAACAATAACATAAGTTATTCAGCACTCATAATTTGGAATGCAATATTCAACACCGAATAGCCGCAGCGTGGCAAAAATGGCGAGAATTAATTATATTTGCTCATCCATAGGTCGCTGGTTCAAATCCGGCTCGAAGGACCACTAGCTCGCATGTACAATAAAAATGCAAGCTTAAACATATTAATTAATATTTATTTTAAGACAGAACAAAAAAATGACATGCATTAATATTAAATTTTATAAGGCAAGTGTTGCAATAACAAAAAAATAAATAAAAATAGCTCCTAGCTAAATTGCAATTTTAATAATTAAATGTTTAATATTTATTAAACATACTGGTGTTACTTGTGACAGAAGAATGCCTGTTAAACTTAAGTTTTTGGTTTATAAATGCTAAAAGACATTAGTGAGTGCCAAGTCTCAGATGTAAAGGTTAGGGCGAGGTGGAGGAAACTGGGAAAGCCGACCCCACTATCATGTGGGATACGAATTAGGCAGAGAGAGAATCATAAGAACCCATATAGGTTCGATAACATTCAGTTCACTTGAAACCTTCTTAAAGAGTCTAGTTGTCTTATGAAATAAATAAAATATATTTTTAAAAGCCCTATCCCTGTCCGCACGACATAACTCTTTTTAAATATTTTTTTTCATCAATATTTGTTAAAATTTTACTAACTGCTATGTTGGTATTGCCACCAGAGCGCCAATTTTGCAGTTTTGAAGAATAATTTTTGTTAAATGTACAACAAAATAAATAAAACTTTGACCACTTTCTTTAACGTTAATAACCTTAGGTATTTGATGGTATAGGAAAATATCAGTTTATTTATACCTGTGAAAAGGACAACATAAATATACACGACACCTTCCAAGAATTACGTTAAATAAATCAGTTCAGATTTTTTTTAATTGCATATTTACTCTTACACTTTTATTTTATTAGATTTTATCAATACCATGAAATCATATTATTCATTTAAATTTTAAAAATTGATGATATTTGAAATTCTACCATTGCACTATTGTCGTCGTTACAAATTCCTTTTACATTTAAAAACAAAAAAATTTTAGGCGGGAATTTACTAGTTTTACCGCGGTCGTTAAATATTATTATTTTCGAATAAATACAACTTCTTATTTGTTTTATAAATTTATTTGCGGCAATATTTTAAAAGTCATCTTTATATTAAATTATAATTTATATTTTAAAATAGTAAATTATCTTTATAATGTGAAAATAAAAATTATTAGTCTACTTTTAAATCATTTAAACTTCGTGCGAGGAGGATAGTAGCATATGTTTAGTATAAGAGTGAAAGTATAAATATCTATGGGTTTAGTTGTGCAATAGTTATCCATTATATTTCGGAAACAATTTATTTCCTCGAGGGACATTTTAATATTACAGTTTGCCGCGCTAGTGTAAATTTAACTCTATTTGTGAAACAAGTGATAATTCAAAACTTTTTCCGTGTTCACGTTTTAAAAGATAACAAACGAACGTGAGTACCTTATATTTAATTTAGTGATCTTTTATGGGAAGAAATTATTTAAAATATATTACATATTATGCATATTAGTTAACATTTTGTTTGTTATTCGCTTTAATTTCTGTTAATTTCAAAATATAAATTCGTACTGATTTTAACTTTTAAGAATATTTAAAATTGTTCTAAACATGGAAAAGTCTTGAAATAATCTTATCCCAAAATCCCTTTTGTTTGCATAAACATGAACATTACATTGTTTATTATAATTTTGTAATGAGATATAGAATAAGATAATATCTTTAAATTACACATTAAAATCTGTCTCGATTCAATAGAGATAAATTGCATTTTTTTTTTTATTATAGTCGCCATGGCTCATTCGAAGTTGAGGCAGCTACCGCGTATCAGTTATTTTGAACCTGAAGACCCGAGTTTCGACGAATACATTTGTAAGTAACAGTAGTGTCAAAAAAAGTTAGTCAAAATAAATTTCAAGGCATCGACTTTTTAAATCATTCTAATTGGTTAAGTCTAGTAATTGAAATTAAGCCGTTGTTAGATTTTACACGTTGTGAATTTTTTTTAAATATTTTTCTTAATGTTAATTACGGAGATAAAAAGTAATTATTGAAACAGATTTTTTTTATTTCCGGTATTATCATTTTTACTTCATAGCACAGAATACGCCCGGAATACATGAATTAAAAATTAAATACAATGAAGCTATAAAAATTATCTTTGTTTTGGTATCTAAAAGATTCTTGTACAATAATTATTGATGAAGTTATTAAAGAAATACGGTTTTTTTCTTCTGAAAATTTTGATTTTTATTCCAATTAGGGGGTTATTCAGTGGGGGCGTCGATATGTACTTCAATTCCATTTTGATCTGTAGCCTAAACGATTTAATCGATTCTAAAGTGTGAATTAGGTTCGTGTTCTTGTATGGAGTTTTTTTTTGCTTAAGTGGTGTTTTTTTTTTAAATAAATAGCTAGTTTATTACGTTTTTGTAACAGATTGTTCAGGCTGCCGCGACTACGTGTATGATATGTGTCCTCAGCATGGACCTCTACTGATTCTACCGGATACAAAGGTAAGTACAACATTTAGTAACAACTATGTAGGTCTTTTGACCCTAATGTATAGGTAAAAAATGTAATATGGACGAGCCCGCGACTCCGGGCGAATTAAAAAAGTTAATATTAGCCTATGTGTTCTTCCAGACTATGTTCTACATCTGTGACAAATTTCATTAAGATCCATTGAGCTGTTCCGGAGATATTTCAAAATAAACATCCATCCATCTAAACTTTGGCATTTATAATATTAGTAAGATGTCTTTTGATAATCTGTGTTGTCTTCACACAGTTTATTTTGCTACGAAATATAAAGTAGAAAAAAATGTTTCGTGAATACTGGTAGTGCTTTTTTCTTCTAGCTTTTCCTTTTTTTTAAACTTAGGTCTCGGAGAAAACAAATTATCCATCATATGTTCCTCGAGCGGCACTCACTATACCAAAGGCTTTTCTGCATATCGCTAGGTCTTATATCCCAGGTATGAGTAATATTAAAAATTAAATAATTTTTGAAGTATTTACATAATACTTGTGTGCTCACAGAAATATGCTATAACTTTAAAGGTCTGAAGAAAGTATGTAAAAAAACGATTCCTTTCCGATACCTCCCCTGCCATCAAATTCATTTTCCCGTCCGTTCCTGTTCTTGTTACAAAAGGACTGGAAGGGGAAAGAGACTTGAGTTGACCTGGCAAATACGTTCAGTAGTTAAATTGTCTAAAAAAATTGTTTCTAGTTATGTCAATAAAAACAGAATTTAATAATAAAAATATATATAGTGTGGTATACTGAGACCTAGTCTTATTTAGGGTAGTGGGGGGCGTGTGGACTAACACCTTGTCTTACTTAGGGCAGAGGGGGGTGTTAATTGAGGCCTGGTCTTAGGACAGTAGGGACATGTTGACTGAGGTCTACTCTTACTTAGGGCAGGCTCTAGCCTCCACACTGTGCTCGTTTATGACCTGACGACTGTACTAGCAGACGATATTTAGGTGCCGGTTTGGGAGTATTCAGTTCAGTTACTTTACCAAACGGCTTACGCTTCGGACCTTACCGTGGTGTTGTGAAGAAAAATCCAGATTCGAGTTATTGTTGGCAGGTAAGGTTTTATTTTATTTGATGATGATCTAATCCCGGCCGATATCGGCCACGGCGACTGTCTTCAGCTCCGGTTTTGACGTTGGTGTGCTCGCATGTGGCTTATGTAGCCAATTTTGTTTGCGAAAATCCTCGTACATTGCGGACATGAGAGCACACCGTTCACGTAATTATATATTTTATTTATTAACCGACTGACTCAAGAGTTATGTTTTTCTTATATAAAAACAATGTGTAAAGCCTTGTATATAAGTTCCATTATGATCTGTAGCCTAAACTATATATTTTTTTGTATCAAAAGGTGGCAAACTAACAAACGGCCACCTGAATTCGCCGAAATAGTGAACCTACCGTTGCCCATAGAAATTGCAAATGCAATTGCGTTGCCTACTTTTAATCGACGTAGGAGGGGACGCACTGAAAGAGGGTGTATTCCCCTCTGGCACCACACTCATCAGACTATACGCGGAATTACTTCCACTTCACGCCTGTCTTCTGTGTGGTCATGGTATTGCATCGGTTGACTCGGCCCATTCTGCACCCAACAAATATTGTTGTCGCGGGATCTATCACGCATAGGAAGAGGGAATATCCTCTTTCTGTGTGTCCCCTTCTCCGTTAATTAAAAGTAGGCCACGCATCTACATTTGCGGATGTCTATGGGCAACGGTCGCCTCGCTATTTCGGCGAGTTCAGGTGGCCGTTTGCTCGGTTGCCAAATTTTGATATAAAAAATAGCTCTTGAGTTTTGTAATCTTTTAAGCTTTGTATTTCAGCGCTTATCTTTTAGCTAAGTTATGTTTTATGTGAGTTTCGATTGCAATGACATTTGTTTTGACACGTATTGCCATCCCTTACATTGTCTTTGAAAAAACAGAAACAACAATTGTATTGTATTCGAAGAACACAGCTTTTGTGCGATTTAATTTTTGTCTTTTTAGCTCTCAAGACTATTGAGTGATAATTAATCTATTTTAGCTGTAGTTTAGAGTTCGGTTATAGACTTTTAAATTTGAATTTTTAGTTTGACTTTACTCTGGGCTTTACTATGTTTAATGACGTTATAGCAATGAAGTTATTTATGTAGATATTCGACAAAAACAACAAGCCGTCTCACGTTGTGGACGGCGGCGATGGCCACCGATCAAATTGGATGCGATTCATCAACTGCTCCCGGAATTGGAACGAACAGAATCTTATTGCGTTTCAGTATAAAAGACAGATTTATTATCGGTAAGATTTAGTAATAAGTTTCATTTGCAATTCAGGAAACCCGATTCTCGGAATTTGAATGAAATTGGAACGGAATCGAACAGGAAAGGAAGTATTAAACTAGCTGGCGCTAAAAATACGTAATAATTAGTCTATTTGTAGATGTAGATGTAGAACATAGTTCTTCCAGACTATGTTCTACATCTGTGCCAAATTTCATCAAGATATGTTCAGCCGTTCCGAGGATACCTACAAACAAACATCCATCCATCCATCTCAACATTCGCGTTTAAAATATTAGTAAGACGTCAACAGTGGTAGAGACCGCAGTAACATATTTTGCATAAATGAGCCGGCGAGACCAGTGGAACCACGACCGCACGCACAGACTACAGTGATAAGTGTACGTGTTGGAGGCCTAATTTTAGTCCTTTCCCTCTTCCCAACCTTCTCTTATAAGGAAGGGAACGAAAGAAAAAATAAATTCATTTATTCAAAAGAAAATGTGGTCATTTGGCATGTGCTGCAGCGGATACCGCAGCTCCGGTTTTCAATGAACCGTAAGATAGGAGATCAGTAGAGTTACACAAAAAATATCTTTAAATAGGTATTTAGAGGGGATGAGGATTTGGCGAAAGATGCGCCAAAGATGGATCGCATAAGAATAGTTAACATACTCTTTCTGTGCGTCCCTTCTTCTGTCGATTAAAGGT
>JAOPJD010000022.1:533072-543383 GCA_026167825.1 Papilio polyxenes | reverse complement strand
ATAAATCTGCTCTACTCTCCGCTACAGTCTGTGTAAATGAACCCTTAATCATTAATTTTTATTAAATACTAGCTTTTACCCGCGACTCTGTTCCCGCGGAATTTAAAAAAAAGGAATCGGGATAAAAAGTATCCTATGTCCGTATCCTGGTTCTCAACTACATACACATGAATTTTCAGACAAATCAGTTCAGCCGTTCTTGAGTTATTAATAGTGTAACTAACACGACTTTCTTTTGACTTTTTTTAAATCCGCGGAAACGGAGTCGCGGGCGAAAGCTAGTATTATATAAAACAGAGATAACATTATGTTTTATGTATGTACGTTTATATGTAATTAATTTACAAGTTTAGTGACATAGTTGCTCGGGAATAGTCCAGTCATACCGCGAAGTTCACCTGGAAAATTATATACAATTTATGTCAGTCAGGATTTACAATTCAGATTTTTGGTAACACTCAATATAGGATTATAGACTGACATTTTTGTGTCACAGTAATTTTATAACCATAGTGTATAAGACATGTATGTGTATGGATGGATTGACAAGGTCAAGGAGATGAGTGTACAAGACATGAGCACAATAAAAAAATTTAAAAACATGTCACTTATGTATCACTAGTTATCAAAACAACCAGTTATGTTTGTGTTTTTTCTAAAAGGACAATAAAAAATCTATAAATCAACCTGTCACCTATGTGTCACTAGTTACAACAACCTGTCACCTACATACCTTTTATTATAAGGACAATAAGAAATAACTAACTGTCACTTATGTGCCACTAGTTATCAAAACAACTTGTCATGGTTGTACTTATCTTTAAAAGATTAATAACACATGTCACTTGTGTCACTTGATACGACAAGAACCTGTCACCTAAGTTAAGGACAATAAGAAATATATAACATAAACTGTCACTAGTTATCAAAATATCTAGTCATGATTGTGCTTACTTTTAGAAATAGTAAATAATACAACCTGTCACCTATGTGTCTTACCTTGCCACCACGCGGGATCCTGACTCCTGTCAGTGACAGCTATGATGTCATCCTTTTCGAAGCTCAACTCGTCAGCGTTCTGTGCTGTGTATGGATATAGAGCTATCACCTTGTCAATGACAGTCTCTGATGGCACTGTATCCATTTTGGATAACACCGGAGTTGTACGTCCTGATGTTCTGCCTGAAGATTGGAGTACCTGAGATATATATATAAAAAAAATTAAGTATTTTTTATATCATAAGGTGGCGATAACTTCGCCAAAATAGCGAAGTTATCGCTTCCCATGGACATCCTGTTTATTTTGGATAGAATATACGATTACCTTGACATAACTGGCAGGGAACCAGCCGACCTGCCGGTTCCTTCCCTTGGCTTGCAATTCCCCTTCCCACCAGCCGCTGTCCGCTTTCTTACGGACCACCAACAGCTGACCCTTCTGTAGGGAGAGCTGCTCCGCACTGTATTGTATACATACATAGATATATAATTGGTAATTTTAGTCCTTCGAGGCGGATAAATCTCTATAAAGTATATTTGCGTATTGGAACAGTGACGGCAGGAAAATATTACAAATATATTGGTAAATGAACAAACTAAACAAAAAGCAGCACATCTATGTGTCAATTGTCACAAAAAACCTGTCACCTTTCTGTCAACCTGTCATTTTTGTGTATACAAGTTTATTGCTAATGAAAATTATAGATTACGTATACTAAAATATATTGTAATCTTTCATATAATATTAAATTCAAGTTGTAATAAATGAAACTGTCGAGGAAAAAGTATTTTTAACTGCGACTCATGATCCTTCGAGGCGGATAAACCATCATGAAATGCGGAAAAAACTATTAATAGTTTACGAATAGTTCAAAATATGCAGTCTATATTTAGTTTTAATTAAAAATGTGCGCATTAATGAGTTTGAAGAGGACTTTTACTTATTTCAACAACTAGATGGCAGCACTAGCGTTTTAGAACACACTATAAAAATGTAAACATACCTCGTAGCAGTATAGGAGGCGATAGCTTGAGCGATCTCGTTTTTCTTGCGACCAGTGACGGAGTCCCGGCCCGAGTCCCGGCCGGAGTCCCGCGTGGAGTCCCGGCGGGTGACGGAGGCGGGGCGGGGGGAGGGCGCAGCCCCCGCAGACTCCGTAATCGCCGCCACCTCTGATGATATGGGGGTTGAAGACTTCTGCTCCTGGATGTGCAGAATCATCAGCTAGTATGTCCTCATTTTAGTAAGTTAGGGTCCGTCCTAAGCAAGACTTAGTCACATTTCACTTCTATCTTACTAATTTCATGAGAAAGTTTGTATGGATGGATGGATGTTTGTTTGAAGGTATCTCCAAAATGGTTTAATGGATCTAGATGATATTTGGCATAGATTTAGAATATAGTCTGGAAGAACACATAGGCTACTTATTAAGTTATCGGAATCGCGGAGAAAAGCTAATCTTACTAATACTATAAATGCAAATGTTTAGATGGATGGATCGATGTTTGTTTGAAGATTACTCCAAAACGACTGAACGGATCTGGATGAAATTTGGCACAGATATAGATTTTTGGAATGAAACATAGGCAAATTATAATAAATGTGTTTCTTTTTGCACTGTACTGACCTGTACAGGCGGAGATGTAGGTACAAAGTCAACATCTGTGACAGGTGTCGTGTTGTTTGTGGGCGGGGCCACAGAAGTGGGCGGGGCTTCCGCAATAGGCGGTGCTTCTGGTTCAGGGGCGGGCTCTGCGGCCTCCGGTATAGTGGATATAGGTTCACTTGATGATATCGTATCTTTTGTAACGTAATTAGATGGAAAGATACCATTCCTAAAATATATATTATAAATGTGAATGTTTAGATGTATGTTTGTTTGAATGTACCTGCAGAACGGCTGCATGAGTCTAGGTGTAATTTGACATAGATGTAGAACATAGTCTAGATCAGGTATCCCAAAACTATTTTGGACAAGTGACCCCTTTTCCAAAATGAAGTGTTACCACAGACCCCACATTATAATTATTTTTAATTCTGACTTAGGTCAATAGAAGAAGACAGAGTGAGAATAAGCAATGCTTTAAGTTAGATATCGACCACTTTGGGAATCCCTGGTCTAGAAGAACACCTAAGATACTTATTAAGTTTTTTATTAATACCACTCGGACGGAGTCGCGTGTGACAACTAATATAAGAGTACATAAATAAATTTGTGACAGGTATTAAGTATACTTTACATAGTAACTAGTAGCTTTAGGTACTTAGTAAAGTACTAGAAATATCAACTAGATCTAGAACTTGTTAGACTAAGGATATTGGCTTTAGGTGTAATCTAAAACAATCCTAAATTTATAATAAGCGTTCCTTATATAGCTGACTCTAAGTTAGAGATGACTATGTCATAGTCAACCACAGTCAAGTGCGAGTTGACTTCACACATATCATTGAATTTCTTCTCAGATATTTGCATCACGATGTTTTCCTTCATCTTAAAAATGTCAGATAAATGTACATATGTAAATCTAAAAACACATTGGTACATTGGGATTCGAACCCAGGACCTGCAGATTGCAAGTTAAATGCTTAACTCCTTGAGCCACCGACGCTTTAACATCTAACTAAATTGAAATGTCTGTATGATTGAAGAAAGAATAAGATTTTTGTCTATCTGTCTGTCTGTAAGTTAACGTTTGTTCCGGATAACCTCCGGAACTGCTGCATCGATTTTAACCGGACTTTCACTGGAAGTTAGCTGATGTTTTTGAGAGTGTCATAGGATATTTTTTTTTTCTAATTTATGTCTGAAATATATTTGAATGTCTAAGTAATTTTTACCTATTCCCAATCCTGCCTGTCCACCAGTCTCCATCTCTTCTTAACACTTCTATCCTCTCACCAGCTTCAAATGTGAGGTCACCAGGTTCAGAGGATACGTAAGGATATGCAGCGATATAGAAGTCGCCTCCTTCTAGAAGATTAAGAATTTCCACTTCTAGTATCTGTATATTCTTTTTTCTGTCTCATTATTTTTCTATATTTTTTTCGCCGACAGTATGTTTTTTTTTTGTCATGACTTAGTTTTAAAGCTTAAAATGTTGGTTTTAAAAAATTGTAAATCTCAAAATATCAATGTATGGAACATACTTAGATGAAAAGAAAAAAATATATCTGAAAAAAAAAAACTTACCAACTATAGGCATAGCTCCTCCTAAATCATTGGTGATTTCAGCTTCAGGTACTTCAGCTATACCTAATACAATAAAATAAGCTCTCATGTACATTAGAAAAATATTTTCATCTGACTCGAAGGACCATACTAATAAAAATCATAAGCAATTTCACTTTTATAACTCTGTAATCATAGTTATTAAAAATAGACATATCTGTATCAATTCAAACGAATTATGGATATATGTATTCGAATGTATGGATAAATGTATGTATGAAGATATCTCCGGAACAACTCAACAGATCTTGATGAAATTTGCCACAGATGTATAATATTCTGGAAGAACATAACTATTTATTAAGTTTTTTAAAAAATTCCGTACGAACGGAGTCGCGGGCTATAACTAGTTTAATTATAAATAACAATGAACTATACAAAACTATAAAAAATATACCTTCTAATGGTGTTTTAGTTTCTATCACTTCCATTGGTTCTACATACGACATCGCTGCGTTTATATCCTCCACGTAAGATTCAGGGAACCAACCTGATTGACCTAAAATTACATTTTTTTATATATAAAAAGGTAGCAAAAGGTCACTTGAATTCGCCCAAATAGCGAAGCGACCGTTGCCCATAGACATCCCGCAAATGTAGATACACTGTCTAACTTTAATCAACGAAGAAGAAGACGCACAGAAAGAAGATATTTGTCCTTCCTAAACATTCCCTCTTTCGTGAAATCCACTTCTTTTCTAGTAAGAAAAGGGTAGGAAGGGAAAGAGGACTGAAATTATGAGAGACATGACATAGACAAACTCTTGTACAATAACAAAGAAAACAAAAAAAAAAGATTAATTAAAAAAGCAATGACAATCGTCAAAATCAGTTCCTTAGTCTATGGTATAAGTTACAATTGAATCAAATAAAAACATAAATATGAACAAAAAACATTATCCTCCTGTGTCTACAGTCAGTCAGTAGTCAGTCAAAACTGTCAGTCTTTTGACTCAATAGAGTCAGTTTAGTCAGTAGAGTCGTTAGGTACGGCCAGACAATATCTATGTAGGTATATACAGTAAGTCAGTAGAGTCAATTGGAATAGTAAGTCTGTAGTCAATAGAAATAGTCAGTCAGTACAGTAAATCAGTAAGCAGTCAGTAGTCAATAAAAATAGTCAGTCAGTACAGTAAGTCAGTAGTCAATAAAAATAGTCAGTCAGTACACTCAGTCAGTAGTCAATAGAAATAGTCAGTCAGTACACTAAGTCAGTAGTCAATAAAAATAGTCAGTCAGTACAATAAGTCAGTTAGTACACTAAGTCAGTGGTCAGTCAGTACAGGAAGTCAGTAGTCAATAAAAATAGTCAGTCAGTACAATAAGTCAGTAGTCATTCAGTACAGTAAGTCAGTAGTCAGTCAGTACACTAAGTCAGTAGTCAGTCAGTACACTAAGTCAGTACTCAATAAAAATAGTCAGTCAGTACAGTAAGTCAGTAGTCAATAAAAATAGTCAGTCAGTACACTCAGTCAGTAGTCAATAGAAATAGTCAGTCAGTACACTAAGTCAGTAGTCAATAAAAATAGTCAGTCAGTACAATAAGTCAGTTAGTACACTAAGTCAGTGGTCAGTCAGTACAGGAAGTCAGTAGTCAATAAAAATAGTCAGTCAGTACAATAAGTCAGTAGTCATTCAGTACAGTAAGTCAGTAGTCAGTCAGCACACTAAGTCAGTAGTCAGTCAGTACAGTAAGTCAGTAGTCAGTAGGTACACTAAATCAGTAGTCAGTCAGTACACTAAGTCAGTAGTCAATAGAAATAGTCAGTCAGTCATAAAAGTCAGTAGTCATTCAGTACAGTAGAGTCAATCAGTACCGTCATAAAAGTCAGTTTTTTTAAATCGACATATAATTTTCTCACCTCTAGCTGTACCCCAACGCCATCCTGGTTCAGCATCAGCTCTCGGTGCATTTGCTTCACTTACCTGAATACAAGTTAAAATAAACCTTATTTCTATATACAAAGAGTTGAAAATGCACTCAACAAAGAAATCTTATTTCTATAGAGAGAAGGTCGAGATTCGATCGCAAATTTGCTAAAAATGTGATATTAATCCAAATAATATTCAACCTTATTCCTATTACCAGAGAGTACAAATTAGATCGCAATTTTCTAATTTAGATAAAAGCAAGTTTTAGTATCAGTAAAAACAACTTAATTGTTTATAAAATAAAGATCAAAATGGATTAAATCGTAATTAATAAGATAGAATCATTTTAAACGAACATAAACCTTATGTACATAGTAATAAAGTTCAAAATGTTCTAACTCACCAAATCTCCAGGTTGCAAACTTAATTCATCAGCAGTTCTCGCATTAAACTCATACACACACCTCCAACGAGGGGCAGAGCTAGTGGATACTGCCTCTGTAGCTATATAAAAACTTCTATGTATTAACTGAACACTTTTTTATATATATAATGTGGCAAACCAACAGACAAATGAATACGTCAAAATCATGTACAGATGCGTTGTCTATCTTTAATCGAAAGAAGGCGACGCACAGAAAGTCTTACCCCCTTCTTATCCCTTCCCTTCTGCGCAAATCCCTCTAATTTCCCTTCCACATTTATATAAAAGCATGCATAATCATCAAACAGACAATTACTTCCACTTCACGGTTGTCTTTTTGTCAAAGAAACTGTCTTTATTTCGTTTCTGCGTGACTCCTAAATGTTGCAGCGTGATGTTAAATAGTTTAAAACCTTCCTTAATACTTGGTCTTTCAATTGCAAAGAGAATTATTCAATTTTTATTTCTAGTTTCTGAGTTTAAAGTAAACAAACTATTTAGCTAAAAAACGCATTAAAACAACAAAAATCTCGACCCTAAAATTGAAGGGTAGGCAGAGATCTGATTTCAATTTGACGAAATCTCCATAAAAAATAACAAAACTAAACATTATTGGGTCCAGTTTTGCAATTTACTCCACTAGATGGCGTTAGAATCGAAATAAAACACGCTATTGTTATGAATGGGTGATTACTTTTGTGAAGAATTGATGATCACTTACCATTAGTGGTAGCTGCATCACCCCACGCATCTTCACTACCACCCCAAGCATTTTCATTTGCACCCCATTCTGCATCTAGAGTAAAAAATACACCCTTATAACACTTAGGGGAAGATTCAAATGACCTAATACTTCGAAATAACAAAAAAACATTACCCTTCTAGTGGGGCAAAACAAAAAAAAATATTTTTAAAGGTACAAAATGCACTAATTTTCTTTTTTATACATTTTTGATTGACATGTTTGCAATTTTAAAATCCTAGATGGCGTTGAAATCGTATTAGATCACGATATACAGTTTCTTCAGATGATATTAAACCTAAGTAAGATAAATTTATAAAACTAAACCTTTTTTTTGTTAAAATTTGACTAAAAATCACTTAAATATAAAAAAAATAAAGCAGTTATTAACCTAAAAAGAAGTAAGAACTAACCAGCAGTCCAAGCTTGTTCCGCGGGCGCTGTACTTCTCTTCTCCACAAACTCTTTCCTCTTCTCCTCATATATCTTCCATACTCTCTCACATTTATCACCCAATTGTGTCACAGTGTCTGTCAAATCTGACAGTTGCTTCTGATTACTTTCTAGATCTGATTTCTTAGTTTCAACTAGTGCTTTAGCCGCTTCCACCTAAAAAAGAGAAGAGTAGAACTAAACTAGATATGTCTATATCTCTTTAGGACAAAGGGTAACAACGTTTTCTCGTCAAGTATTAATAAATTTGAACTTGGATAAGTAATCCATAGGTCGCTGGTTCATATCCGGCTCGAAGGACCATGTCACAGAACTATGTAAGTGGACTGTATTTTGTGGTTTGGTTGTTCATTCTATCAATGTTGGTAATTCTAACAAGCGAGAGTCATTCTCCGCTCTATAAGCGAGAAACCTCTAGAAGCGAGAGTCATTATCCGCTCCACGAGCGAGAAATTCAAGTTAGAGAGAAACCTCTATATATTATAGAAGTCATTGTCCACTCCATAGGCGAGAAAATCAGGTTAGGGAATAACATCTATAAGCTAGAGTCATTGTCCGCTCTAAAAGCGAGAAACTCAGGTTAGAGATAAACCTCTAAAAGCGAGAGTCATTGTCCGCTCTAAAAGCGAGAAACTCAAGTTACAGATAATCTTTGGATTCTCCCTTCACCAGATTCGTTTAAAGTTAAACTTACCTTATCTTTAAGTTGTTTCAAAGTAACTTCCATCATATTTAATTTACCATCTTCTCCAGAACCTTCTGACACTTTAGCCTGAAAAGAAGAATTATATATCAAAGAAAAATTATTGTATTTCAAAGAAGAAATGTGTAGAAGGAAAAAAAGCATAAAAAAGTACTATAAATGTTTTTTCATATCCTTAAAACACAAAGCAACATATTTTTATCCGTCTTTTATGTATGTGAGTTTGTATGTATGACTATTGTGACTCTAAATGAGTCTAAACCAGGCATTCCCAAAGTGATCTACCTTGATACCCCTTGGGGTCGATATCGGTTTCCTAGGGGTCGACATAAACGAAAATTTTGGGGGTCGATGAGGTCTAAAATCGACCCCTATTAAATAGTCTGCTAACTTAAAACATTGCTATATCTCACTCTGTCTTCTATTGACCTAAGTCAGAATAAAAAATAACACTGTAGCTGCTGTTTTAAGTTAGCGGACCATTGTGAATAAGGGGGTTTATCTTAAAAGTAGGTAATTTGCCCATGTGGGGGGTCTGAGGTAATAGTTATTTTTGGAAAAGGGGTCACTTGTCCAAAATAGTTTGAGGATCCCTGATCTAGCTTAGTATTCTTTCCATAAGTGATATATAAGTACAACCAATAGTGTTTTTTTCAACAAATAGTGTTTTTGTAAACATGTTTCTGTAATGAAAACCATAGGAAACATGTAGAAAACTTACCTTAGCATCTAATTCAGCTTTCTCTTTATTCAAAGCGATCTGTTTAGCATTCAATTCTTTCACTTTAGCTTTTAATTGTTGCATTTCAGCCATACTGGCATCACGATCTGATCTGTAGACGGGTTTACATTGTTTAAATACTTGTATTTAAACATTTTGTCATCGTTGACATTGTTTTTGAAAGAAAACTGAGACTGGAAAATAGAACTCTCATACCTATTCAATAGAATATATTAAATGACTTTAAGGTAACCGATTTTTTCTTCATTACAAATATTTTATAAGTACCCACAAAAAGGTAAAAGAGATGTGTAGATAAGAGATTGTATTCCTTTTCCTATACGTCCCATCCCCTGCCAAATGTACATACCCGCTCCATCTTTACCTTACAGGAAAATGTTGAGAAGGGTAAAGTACATTAATGTGACAATACACTCATAAGACGAAATGTGGAAATACCTTCAAATACTTTTACCTAACATATGTTTGTGAAGCTATAAAATGGTGTTAACATTAAAAATGGTACAATATATCACCTCATGCCATCAATTGTACACTTGGCAGCAGCGACACTGGTGCGCGTGTCACGTATCGACTTTGCTAATGTCGAGGCCCTCTGTGCAGCTGCACCTAGAGATGCTGTTAGGGTCGCGCTGCGGGCCTTTAGGGCTAGAACCTTGGCCTGCTCATCCGCCCTTAGGGCCTCAAGTTCACGAGTCCTAAGGGAAGTAAGATATACCGATGTGCTAGATTGAATGTACCAAAAACCGCAATTATTCTGAGTACCAATTCAAATCTTACTCGTAAATTACATATTATTTTACAAAATCACAACAATTTATTACACAATTTTCACAAAATAACAAAAAAAAATCAATATCACATTTTGATAATACAGTCGAACTTGGATAAGCGAGAATATAATGGGACCGCGATAATTTTCTCACTTTTAGAGGTATCTCTCTAACCCAAGTTTTTCGCTTCCAGAGATCATTAGTCATGACGACTCAATGACTCTCGCTTATAGAGGTCTCTCTCTTAACCGAGTTTCTCGCTTAGGGAGGTCGTCTGTCGGGACGAATCAATAAACTCTCGCTTATAGAGGTTTCTCTCTACAACCAGTTTCTCGCTTAAGGAGGTCGCCCATCATGACGGATCAATGACTCT
>JAOPJD010000021.1:1158599-1169187 GCA_026167825.1 Papilio polyxenes | reverse complement strand
GTATGTAGTTGAGAACCAGGATACGGACATAGGATACTTTTTATCCCGTTTCCTTTTTTTTAAATTCCGAACGGGAATGGAGCCGCGGGCAAAAGCTAGTTTATAATATTAGTGAGATTTATGGTCGTTCCTGTCTAAATATTCATACATCTACATTAAGTTCTGTGACATATTATTTTAAAACAAAAAGAATTACGTCACTTTTTTCTTTAATTCGCAATATAACCTTCGTATTACGATACACAGTTATATGTACGTGTATATTTGAAAAATGTCTTTATCGGATTGTTTTTACATTTGCAACAATTTATCGTGTTTTATCTGTGCTTTTCAATCAATATTATCCGCTTTTCAAACTGACAGCTCTACGTCACAAATTCGCGCCTTTTTTTTATAGAAAAAAGAAGTCTATGTCATATATTCTTTACGGATTGAATTATTTTGTTATTAAATGTTTTTATTGTGAAATATATGTATATAAGACAATTCAAAGAAATCATGCTTAGGTATATTGGAATAATCCCTTTTTTAAATTGCCCAAATTGCCTTTTTAATGTGATAAATTCAAACCTACCATTATTTTTCGGCAAATTTTGTTACATAAGAAAAAAAAATAGTGCTTTTATTAACATTTTTTATGTTTTCATGTACTTTCGTATCATAATATAATTTTAATTACAAAATATCTTCATCTCAGATCACGATTGTAAGTACCGTTCAATTAAAAAACTGAAAATATAACTGTCAAATAAGATAATTCTGAACAAAATGGCTTCCGTCACACGTTCACTGACTCCTAAAAAATAATTCCAACAAGCAAATTGCCTGGTGTCTTCAAATCGAGTGTGCAAGCGCGCAACAGAGTAGAGCAAGACAGACATTACATACAATAAAGTTGACTATTTTTAAAATGTCAACAAAACGATGGGTTTTCACTATCGAAACATTTACAATAACCTCTTATCATCCATTTCATTGTGTGACAAAACTGCAATACTTCAATATAAATAACAGAACAAATATTTAAATTTAGTTTTATTAATATTTTTAAATGAATTATTTTCTCTGTTGCATCGTTACTCTACGGCGAGGGCCTTGAACACGCGCTCGCAATGTATACGAAACTAAGGGCGAGGACACAACGCGGGGAATATAATCACAAGGAAAGGAAAAAACAATATTACATTTTAATATTTTATTTGTACATAAAGTTTTTATAATAACAAATATGTAAAAGTATTTATATTAGAATTCAAATTTACCTTATCAATTTTACTAAAACTTATTTTGTCAATTAAAACAACTAGTATGGTATTTTTAAATTATTCCATTATTTAACATATAAAACTGTCATTATCATCATCACCATCAGCTCACTATACGTCCTCACCAAAGGGCTCGGAGTCTACCCTAAGTTAGATGTGACTAGGCCATAGTCAACAACGCTGGCACAGTGTGGGTTGACTTCACACATATCTTTGAATTTCTTCTCAGATATGTGCAGCATCTTGATGTGTTCCTTCACCGTAAGAACATCGGGTAAATGTACACATGTAAATCGAAAAACAGTATCTAAGTACAGTGTATAGTATAATAGTAACATGCTAAAATTATAATTTATAACGTAATTTATACATTTTAGTAATTAAAATTTAATTTAGGCATCTTAGTTTAAGATAGTTCTTTCAAAATCGTTAAAAAATCCCAAAAATAACTCATTACCCAAAACTTTAAATTGTACGTTCTAAGATTGTAATATTCAAGCTGTTCATTGTTATATATTCAACAAAATGTTCGTGAATTTTACTATTATTTATTCTTGGTGTAACTCTACCATTTTAGTTTGACAGGCTTACGTCTGTGTGCAGTACAGGTCAGGGCTGGCACTCGCTGCGCATCGTAATTGTTGCTAATTTCTTTAACTAGATGCCGGAAATTATATACTTGTATGTTTGTTTCGTATTTTGTTACATATCTTCGGTTTTGTTTGGTAATTATTAAATCAGTTCAAATTTAAAATTTAATTAATTTAAAAATGTACCCATTTAATAAACCTATTTTTTAAATGTCTGGTTTGATCTAGTTATTTAAGGAATGTTTATATTTATCTTATTAAGATGTAATTTTTTTAATAACAAAAAGTTTTTTTAAAACAATTTAATATTCGTTGAAACCCAAAGTTGTTTTCTGAGGTTTTAAAAATCATTATTGCAACTTATGTAGCTAACTTAAAAATCAAAGACTTAGGTAAGTTCGCAACCCTCCCAAACTTTACACATTTAACATACACACATGTGTTACAACACACGCAACCACACACTCACATGTCTATGAGTAACCAACCATTTTGATAATATTTTCAAAACCTTCGACTTGATTTTAGCTATAGAACATTAGGGATTAGGTATTTTTTATTAATTTTTTGTTAAAATTAGTAAATCTAGATCTTACTGCGAATGTTTGGATGGATGTATGGATGTTTGTTTGAAGGTATCTGCAGAATGGCTCTACGGATCTCGATGAAATTTGGCTAATATGTAGATCTTAGTCTGGAAGAAAAAATAAGCTACTTATTATGTTTTTTTTGCGCGGACATAGTCACGAGCGACAGCTAGAAAATATAAATAAATGAAATGCGCCTATTTCGAAAATAGGACTTCCTATAAGTATAGACCTTATATCTGACCTGGTGAATAAAAATGACACCAAATGACAACTCACTAGTGCCCTCTGTCAATGTAAAAATTTCAATATCCTTGTCGTACTTTGCCTGTTATAATAATGTTTTTTAAATGTTATTTTCTATACCTAATTAGATTATTAATTATTTTTGACTGAATTAACCGTAATTATTCTTTTTTTTTAATCTTTCGCGAAGATTTTTAATTATGTTTGTAGAATAATTCAGTACCTTTAACGGTTATTTCAGTGAAATCGACCTTGGATTTAAATGCATTAAATGTTCTTTTCAAATCATTGAACCACAACAGAGTTCATTAAGCCAAATTATTATAATAATGAAAAAACGAACTGTCTCCATAGAATACAGAAAACAAAGAAAACAATATAGTTTTTCAAAATTAAATTTAAAATTTTGAAGAAAAAAATCTCGTAGTAAATACAGCCAATGTCACCCGTGGATAGTGTAACTTCTGAACAATGAAAGAATTTCTCGATTCGGTTCAGTATTTTTGGAGTCCACTCCATACAAACAAATAATCAAATCTCTCCTCTATGTAATGTTAATATAGATACGCTATGACGTATTTTTATGCTCATCTTTTATCAATGTAAACGCACAAGAATACGAAAGTATGTTAAACGAAATATCAAAAACTAAATGTAGATCATTTAATATTAAACCTCTTTACAAATATATCTTGTTTATTGAAGTTTTTCAATGTACGTGTTAATTTTTAAAAGCATCTAAACCTTACACTGTCGAGACATAGCATTTCTGAATACATGAACAGTAAAAAAACAAATGATTCTAATGGAAAACGTTATAACTAAATACATGTAAATTATTTGCATTTTAATACGTATTTTGGGCAAACATAGCTGACTGTTCTCGATTACAAATTTTGTAAAATAGTTATAAAAAAGAACATAAATTTACTATCATCTAAATGTTTACTTTTTAAAAACATTTATTTATTTTTCCTCATTCGTGATTTCGTGATTACATAACATTGTTATAAGTACAAAACTAATATAGATTTACAAACGGTTTCTTTGTCATTGAAAATTTGAAATAATAATAATAATAACAAGTTATCAAAAGTTATACACTTTCCGGTAGGACTCAAATAGTCTCGACCCTAATTCGTTACGTTCGTTAGTGTGCGTGCATGTTTACAGTTGCGCGTTTGTGTGGTAAAGATTAACAGGGCTGTTTATATCGGATGGCATTTCATTGATTTAATTCGTATGATTTTTTTACATTTAATTTGTACATTTTGCGTTATAAGATGGAAACACTTATTATTTTTTTATTTTATTTTACATAATATTTATTAAGACATAACCGTTACGTATAATAAACACAAACGCAAATATTTCTTACAAATAAAATATTAATTGCAAGCCATAAGATGACTTATAAGTTTTTTAATTCCAATATAAATAAAGTTTATTGATATATACAAATGTAAAACGGCTACACTCAGGTATAATATTCCTCTTAAGTCTTAAGTTAAAACAACTTCAATCCCAAATGCGTTAATTTGGATGTTTGCTATTTCGTATCTCAACGGCTCAACAGATCTCGATAGAATTTTTCATAGATGTATCTAATTTCATAATCTGAAAGAACACATAGGCTACTTTTTTTTATTCAATGCGCAAGGAGTCGCAGGAAAAAGTTTGTATTGAAATAAAATTAACGCATTTGACAGCCCTGAGCTAGTTTGCATTCCGCAGCGACGAGCGCTACAATCGTGTACAATACCGGAGCTTACAAAATAAATAATATGGATGAGACTTTATTAATTTATTTTTTATTAATAAATTTTTCATTTTCATTTATAAATTTTATTGAATGATATACCATTGAAATTGTACATAGATTTAATTGATTAACGACACTGAATACTCATATGTTTATATTAAAAAAATATATTTGTAGCTTATGTTAAATTAGTTCGTTGTGAATTTTTGTAATGTTGGTCTTATTGTAGGTTTCGTGTCGCGAAACACATGTATTGACGCATGTTGCTATCTCTATCATATCAAATTGATAAAAAGGGATGACAATATGTATTTGCTAGCTGTCGCCCGCGACTCCGTCCGCGCGCAGTAAAAAAATGGGGGGGGGGGTATGAAAAATAGATGTTGGCCGATTCTCAGACATACTGAATATGCTCACAAAATTTCATGAAAATCGGTTAAGCCGTTTCGGAAGAGTACGGGAACGAAAACTGTGACACGAGAATTTTATATATAAAGATATAAGCACCACGGTATTCAAGTTCTAAGGTTAAAAGCAAACAGTTTTAAAATAAGTCAAAGTTTTGTAATCACAATTTTCATAAATTATTTATAAACTAAACATAATTAAATTTAAACTTACAATAAAATAATAATATTTTGATAATAATAATAAAATGGATTAAACTAGTCATATCCAATCTTCCATACTCCTACAAAGAGATAACGCACACAAGAAAAACATTATACACATCACATTCGTTATATAAGCGCACACTTACACAATCACGCAAACATATGCATTGAGTTTTTAATTTTAAAATTGTACCTCTAGGAGCGATAAGTAGCCAGTAGTATGTATTCAATACATTTTAGAAATACAGACTATAAAAATATGTAATTAAAAACTCCTTTTTTGATTATTTTTGACAACTTACTATTTTTATATATTAGATAGTAATCGTCCTCGACTTTGTCAGAGCAGAGTTAAAAATAAGTAACCTATAATATTCCCGCATGTATCGGTCATGCCGTTCCGGAGATTATCAGGAACAAAAGTGACCTTGTGGCAATCATAGAAAAAATTTGAAAAATATTTATTCGTTATTCCCATCGCAAATATATCATGTGAAAGAAATATATAAATATATTTTATCGATGATGAATACGGACGCTACAATTTCATTAATATGTACATATATATAAATGCTAAGTCGTAATCAACCTTCATATAGTTTAAAAAAAATTGTGCCGGTATAATTTTGTGAAAAATAAAGTCAGTCCGTGGTTTGATTGTCGTCAAAAATTTGATTACATAATCATTAAAACTGATTTACATAAATGTAAGTTAACAAATGAAAGTATTCAATGAAAAAATATTAAATTATTTTATTTAAACATCTCTCTAGGATTACAATAACGCCTAAACCGTTCTCACTCTCACAATTGGATTCTATAATTATACTTAAAAAAAACTCACATTACAAAACCTAACCTAATAAATATGAAAATCCGTTAGCAGGTTAAATTAATTGATATCATTAATGTAAGTACACGGTCAAAATAACTGCGTGATCGAATCAAGATTTCAAGATCAAAAATCGAGTTGTGAAAGCGACATCCGCCATTTTGTTTTCGTCACACAGCGTCATAAAATGTTGCATCATTGTTTCCGGCCAACTAGTTAAGAAAAAAAGAATGTATTATTTACTCCAAAACATGATTTTAGCTTTTTTAATATAAAAACTTACTCATTTTTAAAGACAGCCATTTTATATTTGCATTTGAAATATTCTTTTCAAATTAAATGACAAAAGACGCAACAAGGTTAAATTAATTTAAGTTAAGAGATAGTAAATAAAACAATGATACTTAGAAAATCAAAGAATTGTTGTTGAAATAATGATTCTACGCTTTGACGTGTCTCGTTTCTTAGAATTTTATTGTGTACATAATCTATACGTAATTTAATATGCTATTGTCTAAAATTAACATAAACAAATTCCTTTGCTTTAAAATAAACAAATACCAACTATTCTCTATCGTCCGTTTAAAGAAATAAAACACTTCAAAAACAATTTGAAATAATTAAAACCGCTATTTTATTCAGCTATAAAAAAAGAAATAGAAAGGTAACATCGGCTTGAGTTATTGACATTAAACGATAAGGTTTTTTGTAGTCGTTCAAGGACAAAGGTAACTCTATGCGTACTGCTTTGTCCACAGTTTTTTTTAATTTAAAAATTCTTTTTTGTTGAAAAATAATTCTAGAATATAGTTTTTAAACAAAATTAGTTTGTCATCATGGCGTGCACTATACAAGGAATAAAGCAAACATATTTATTTTGTCATTATTTAACAAAAATGCTCATTAACCAAGCCTTCTTTAATCAGATTTCTTTGAACTTGAAAGCGTTGTGAGCAATATACAATTCATTATTATTATATAGCTATTGACATGCAATAAAAAAATATCGATCTATCGTGATTACGTGAATACAAAACGAACAAACAAACACAACAATTTGTCTACCATTAGCCGGACCTACGCAAACATGAGCGTTATCTTCCTATACACGGTTACCTTATATTGTGATGTAGCTATCACTGTGTGAAATTGATCAATTTTATATTCATCCAGCCCACTTCTCTGACTAGTTGCTTGTTTCTGTTTCAATAAATCTAAAATTATTTATATTATTTAAAAGGCTTAGAAATAGTGTAAGGTACTTAATTATATAGTATTTTTGCATACGTAGCCATTTGCCTCTACTATAAGTTAAAGTTTTGTAAGGTAGAAGCAGACGGTCAGTTTTTCTTGAGTCGTTCAAGACATTTAAATTTTCTATAGAAAAGTATTTTGTCTAGTTGAATTGAATTGTATCAGATTATTTGCATTTACTGCGACACTAGAACAACATACACAGAGCAATGGTAAAATATTCACAGCGATATCACTGTAACATATTTGATTATGTACAATCCATATAAGTTGGCTATAAGTAAAGTATATAGTTATAGTTAAGTACAATTGAATAAAATAAACTATTAATAAGATTTTTATATATAAAATAACTATTCAAACATTTTAAAGGTGGAATTATATTCGTTAAGTTGATAACTGTACATTTTTGATGAGAGCCAATGTTGGGAAGGTGCGACATCTATATCTTTTTATAAAAAAAGTAAAAATATTAAAATAGATGTCTCTGTGATGTATTATTGGTATTATGTGTTACTGCAAGAGAAAAAAGGGAATAAAACTGTTTAATTTCGGAGGCACTAGAATTTTAATAAAAACTAATTTACTTTTTAAAAAATTAGAAATTTAGTTTCATATGATAATATTATTAGCTTTAAAATTAATTTCTTTCAACGACGGCTATTTTTGGCTTTGTCAAACTTAATATTCCATCAAGTCCGTTCGAAAACCAATCCAAAATCCTAGCGTTTTAGTTTTAGTATGATTTGTTTTGTTAAAAAGGTAAAATTTAAAACTTTGACATTTAAATTTATCTCTATTACATAAATTTTCTTCTATTAGTTATTATTAATTAAGAAATAAATTGATTACTTAAAAAAAAATAGATTTTTCTGTGTTAAGCGTGGGGAAATATTGAGATTTAAACGCAAATGTAGTTTTCATTTTGGCAGATATCCATGTCGGCGCAGAAACCGAGAAAATAGATGTTATTTAATATTGTTTTATATATATTTTCTCTGAATAACGCCATTATTAACTAATAAGTAACTATAATTTATAGCTCCCTAAATATTTACATTATTAATTAAGTGCTTCGTTTAGCAGTTTCCGTCGTGGATTCCAAAACAAGCGGTATGTTTTTGTTTGTTGATATTGCCAATTCTTCCGGCATATTTAATATTTATTGAAATAACTATGTAAATAAAAGATTAATCTTATTATCACAACTGTTATTTTCCTGTACATATTTTGCCCTTTCTTTATTAATAAGATATCTTTTATTAATCTCCAACATATAGTGACGATTTTTCCTAATGGCTGCAATGAAAATATCTCAATATAAAAATTATTTCGGATAGTAAAAACAAACGAGAGTTAGTTTTATTCGTAGAAATGCTGTAATGTGTCACTTCAGATATTCATATTTTCATTTGCAATACTATCACATTTGTTATTTTTCTTTTCTTATTAGAAAAAGATGGGAAGTGGTTTTGGCTAGGGAGGAGACGCAGGACAGGGGAATATCCTCTTATCTGTCCATTACACTTTTTTAACTTGTTTTAGATATATATGGGCAGTCCCTTCCCTTTAGTGAGTTCAGGTGGCCTTTCTACTTTCTCAACTTTTACAAAAAAATACAGTAGAACCGCAGTAATCAATGTTGATATATTCAATTCGTCAGATTACAGAGTACTGCTGAAAACACCCTATAGTTTAGACTGTTTTACAACACAGTATGTTGTAATCCAACAAATTAGAGATTAAATATAGATTCAAAGTGTTATCCTCTGAAATAAAATAATAACAAACAAATATTTTACTAATACTATAAATTCAAATGTTTAGATAGATGGATGTTTGTTTGAAGATATCTCAGGAACAACTCAACAGATCTCGATGAAATTTGGCACAGAAGTAAAACATAGTCTGGAAGAACACATAGGCTACTTATTACGTTTTTTTTAAATTTCGCACGGAGGGAGTCAACGACAGCTAGTATTTAAATATATATTAAAAAAATCAAAAATTACGCATACAAATCAATATTATTGATCAAGCATTGTAGTATGAATATGGATGTGTTAGATTACAATGGTAGTTGGATTAGACAGTGTCCGAATTATTTTGGGTCTACTGTAAATTAATTTGTTATATTTCAGTATTGGAGATGTGTACGGAGACGTGGCGAGGCGCGGGCGTGGCGCGATCGCCGTCACACGAATCTGTAACAACAGATTTATCGTTGTTCAGTGTGTCGTCAGCTGCCTCAGATGCCAGAGTGCTACGTATGCTGGCATGCAAGGTGAGGACTGACATTTTATTTATTATAAGTCTTCCAATCTATACATCATCAAGTTAGGGGTGACTTGGCCATATTCAACCACGCTGACACAGTGCGGGTTGACTTCACACATATCATTGAATTTCTTCTCAGATATGTGCAGCATCAAAATGTTTTCCTTCACCGTAAGAACGTCGGATAAATGTACATATGTAACTCGAAAAACACATTGGTACATGGCGGGATTCGAACCCAGGACCTGCAGATTGCAAGTCAAGTGCTTAACCCCTGAGCCACCGATGCCAATCTATACATATTCAAAATTGGAGTGTCTGTATGTTATGTCGAAAAATCATTGCTGCTACCGAAAAATTAGTTTTAAATTTATTTTCTGTATGTCTGTCTGTAAGATCACATTCCTGGTAAGGAACGGCTGGACAAATTTTGACGGGACTTTGACGGGAAGATAGCTGATGCATGCAAGCATATGCTGCTTTTTTGCGCTGATGATTGCAGATTACCACTAACTAACTTACTAATATTATAAATGCGAATGTTTGGATGAATGGATGGATGGATGGATGTTTGTTTGAAGGTATCTTCGAAACGACTTAACAGATCTTGATGAAATTTGGCACAGATGTAGAACATAATCTGGAAGAACACATAAGTTACCTACTAAGTTATTTTAATTCTGCGCGGACAGAGTCGCGGGTGACAACTAGTATTCAATAAGTGTAGATTTATGTACTAACATTTAAGTATACCAGCTTATATACACCTTGCAAACCCAAAGGTTTTGGATCAAACCTGAAAAAGTGGCAAATCAAAACTGTCTTTAACATTGTGCATACTATTTGATATGTTGTTTTTTTCCAGGCGGGCCAAGGCCCAGATCCGTCCATCAGAGTGGCAAGTCCTAATCCAGATGGCAAAGCTTCTAAGTGAGTATCTCTTCCACAAGTAATACAAAAATTAAACTAAAGGGATGTTTTTCAGGTCTTTTCATTGTTGGATGAAAGCATATATAGTAATGTACCCTCCTTAAAACCTTGAAATCTGCTGTAACCATAGTTTTTATAGTTGATTTCACTAAAAATCTATCTATATATATAAAAGAAAGTCGTGTTAGTTACACTATTTATAACTCAAGATAGGTCGAACTGATTTAGCTG
>JAOPJD010000021.1:817330-831065 GCA_026167825.1 Papilio polyxenes | reverse complement strand
TGCGAATTTTATTATAATCGGTTAAGTGGTTTAGGAGTCCATTGAGGACAAACATTGTGACACGAGATTTATATTTAGTACTATAAGATAGTAAGATAATTTCAGCTAATTGCGGTTTAAACTTGTCATTTGTTTCATTTCTTTTATTTACAGAATCGGATACAGTGTACCTATGTTTACTGGATTCATTTTGATGTTTCTGTCGACTTTGAGTAAGTTAATCTTCAAAGACAGTCAGTTGGAGTTTTTTTTTTATTAACAATTAGTGATATTCATTTGTTTGACTTCCAGTCTTTGCATTCGGTCGTTCTTACGGCGTCCTGTTTGTTGCCCGAGCACTGCAAGGGATAGGGTCTTCATGTTCATCAGTTTCTGGAATGGGAATGCTGGCTGAAAGATATCCTGACGATAAGGTGAGAATTTACTGCCTTATGTATATAGGTGATCTCCATAGTTGTAAAATTGGACCCTCTGAAGTCTACAGACCCGATGGTGTACGATTACAGGAAATAAACAGGGGGGTTTACAAGTTGAAGAAGAAATGAAAAAGCAGGAGGTTCTAACCAATAAAATTTTGAAAGGGGTCTTAGAAATTAATGTCTTTGAAAATCTGATGTTTTCTTCTTTAGGAGCGTGGCAACGCAATGGGCATAGCTCTGGGAGGTCTGGCACTAGGGGTCCTTATAGGCCCCCCGTTTGGAGGTCTGATGTACGAGTTTGTCGGAAAGACCGCCCCTTTCCTGATGCTGTCTGCTCTTGCTTTGGGCGATGGATGTAAGATTTTGTGCTTTTATTAGTAATGTAAAAATCTCTCGTTACCACTAAGTCATTACGCAAAGTTTGGCAGTCTTTGAGTATATCTAGGGGCCAAATGGGCAGTCTCCACTGTCCTAGCCTAAGCATGGCCTAATTCACGCAGTCCTTAGCTTGGACTTCAAACACACCTTTGAATTTCTTTCGTATTTTGTATTCATGGGCATTTATAATATTATAAATATATTTCTTTGCATCCTAGTACTGCAGCTTATGATTCTGCAACCGGGCGTGGTGCGGCAAGAGACGGAGCCGCCCTCACTACGCGACCTCGTCACCGATCCTTATATCCTGGTAGCTGCTGGTAAGATCAGATATATTAGTTTAATTTAATGATCTAAAATCATAAAATTAGGACGTAAAATATCATACCACTACTACACAGAAGACCAAGGAAGAATGTCGTCTTTCCCTTGCCATCATTTCTAATAGATGGGAAAGGGAGTTAGATTTGGTGGGGGAAAGTATGTGTAGATAAGGGAAAATCCCTTTTCTAACCATCTTCAACTTTTTTCTAATGTAACTAATAATCTTTGTAGGAAAATGCTCCGTTAATACATTCTGGTATAAAAGTTAGTTGTATTCTAGGAGCGATAACTTTCGCCAACGTGGGTATCGCAATGTTAGAGCCGAGTCTACCCATCTGGATGGCGGACACAATGGAGGCGCGTCGCTGGCAACAAGGTGTCGCATTCTTACCGGCCAGCATCTGCTATCTTATTGGTAAGTTGGTAAAAATAAAAGCTATTTAAGAAAGTTTAATAATTTACTTTCAGCCAGTATTTACGACTTTATTCTATGGAATTAAAAAGTAAAAATGATGAAAGGAGGTTTCGAGATTTCCGTTAAGCCAGTATTTGTGACGACTTATTGTTTTTTTTTGCTTTTATTCGGATAGCATCTTTAAACATGTTAATATAGTGTGTTGTTGTGGGAAGAGAACTTTTAGGACATTATTAATAATAATTTATTGAATAATAAAAACAAAAATAAACACAAAATTCTTACAACTAAAAAGATATGATCACACTGCTTATACATATGTTACTAATAACTTAAGATACTTTTATTACAAAAACTAGCTGTCGCCCGCGACTCTGTCCGCGTGGAATTAAAAATAAAAGTGATAAGTAGCCTATGTGTTCTTCCTGACTATGTTTTAAATCTGCGTCAAATTTCATAAAGATCCGTTGAGCCGTTCCAGAGATACCTTCAAACAAACATCCATCCATCCTTCCATCCATTCATTCATCTAAACATTCCCATTTATAATATTAGTTAGATTACTTTTATTGATTTACAATTCCAGTAGTTATATATTTGACAATAGTTTATATAATTCTATAAATGGACTATTTCTTTTATTCTTCTATGTTTATAGGTACTAATTTATTCGGACCTCTCGGACATAAAATGGGTCGTTGGTTGGCAGCTCTTTCTGGTCTAATCATTATTGGATTATGCTTAATTTTGGTGAGTATAAAATGTGATCTTAATCATTTCAATGAAAATTTGATTAATTTTTGAGGTTTACTATAGTTTTATATGATATAAATACATTTTTATCCAAGTGTTATTTAAGTGAAAAGTGAAAGGTGCATTACCTAACCCGTATGGCATTCTAGATTCCAATGGCGCGTAAACTGGAACATCTGATCATTCCTAATGCTGGTCTGGGCTTTGCTATTGGTATGGTTGATTCATCTATGATGCCGGAGCTCGGTTTTCTGGTAGACATCCGTCACGCTGCGGTTTACGGCTCTGTGTATGCTATTGGTGATACTGCTTTCTGTTTGGGATATGCTGTTGGTAAGTATGATATTCTTTCATATCATGGCTTGCAACTACTAAAGTACTACCTCTAGTATAAAAGCATTATCATCATCATCAACCTGCCCTTATCCCTATGGAGAATTGGCACAGTATGTACTTCTCCATACATATCTATCAGCCGTCATATCTGAATTTACCCCCTTCTTACGCATATCTTTCACATAATCCATCCATACTTTCTTTGGTCTTCCTCTACCTTTATAGCCATCCGCATTCAATCTCATTACTTTTTTGTTTATAATCATCATCCCTCCGCATAAGATGTCCAAACCATTCTAACTTTGACCTTACGCTCTAGTATAAAAACATATTGTCCTTTTTTATTTTCATTCGAAATAAAGATAACAATAAGTTTTGTCAAAGATTTCGGAAGTAGAAATCAACTGTTATTCAAATTTTATTCCTTTAATATTCTAACTTTTTATTGTTAGATTATTAGCAAAGAGTTTTTCTCAATTCTCCGTGACTTTTAATGAAATCAATAGAAAAGATAACAGTGGTTTTCAATAAATGTTTCTCTTTCCTATTTAAAATCTTCCGAATTATTTTAGATATAAAGGTCCCATAAACATCCTAAAACTTTGCGACTCAGCATCCGACGTAACTCATAAAAGTAACGGAGATTTTTGTAGCTAACTAAAGACCCTTTATATAATTTCAAAATCAATTTTTAAGTATACATCCATTATATAATTATTTTCAAGTATATATGATAGTTTATATCTAATTATACAGGTCCTGCATTCTCTGGAGCTCTAGTCAATAGTATTGGCTTTGAATGGATGCTAGTCATTATAGCACTACTGAACTTTGCGTATGCACCCTTTCTATTGATGCTGAGATCTCCACCTGCTAGAGATGAGAAGCAGGTAAGCTGTTAAGAAATGTTTTTACTGAAACACAGATGGCGCTTTTAAATTCATAAAAGATTTTCTGCAAGGTTTGATTTTTCGATGTTTTTATGACGTGTGAAAACCACATTTGCAGTTTGACTGGAGTTGAAATAAGATTTTATCAATAAAATCTTTTAAAGCGACAATATTTTCACTTATAATTTAAAATAAATTAAACTTATTGCCGACTAAAACAATCTGCAAACAATCGGAATTATTGATTTATTGAAATTTACTTTTTTTTAATGTTTTCTGTTGTATTTTTGTAATGTTTCTGTTGTACTTTCTCCTTCTAGAGTTTGATTATAAGCGACAAATCATCTGTACGCTATGTAACTTATCAGAACGAAGAAGAAGAATAGACGCCATTTTGATGTCCGCCATCTTGAAACCCGCCCGTTTCTAACTTTTTAATCCCGCGTAAATATTTAACGAAAAGATATTTTATTAAGATAATATTATATATCTACAATTAGTGTTAAAATCATTATATATTCGATGCTGTATTTTGCTGTACAATTTATTCTACATTAAAAAAAATGTCTTCGGACTAAATGTCAAAAAATATATTTAAAAAAAAACAAAAAAATCTAGTGAATGCATGTTAGATACAAATATATGCGTATTTTACATATTATATATAAGAAATATATGTTTACTGTAGTAAATATTACTATATTATACCCTTTTTAATATACTATTTATAATTTGTGACCAATTTTATTCTACAATTTTGTTTTAATTATAAAACATCTTTCAAGATCAGCCAGTATTAATTTCTAGTCGTATATTTGTTTGTTTTTAAACTAATATTATCAAATTAAAAACAAAAACTGTCAAAAAGCAAACTTCCCGCCTTTTGTATTTCGATTAATCAAGGTCTATAATTTTGCAAGTGTGACTTTGACAATATTTTTAATATAAAACAACAATAATAATATTAATATTTAAGACAATAAATAAATAATTTGAACAACATATACAAAAAAAAATTGTATATTAATCACCAATTTTTTTTTTTTTGGTATATAAGACCATTTTATTATATACATTTTACAGTGGGTTTCTGAAACGAATATCTCTGTATAAAACATATTGTCATCTCTGTCATTATCTTCCACAAAACAGAGATTACAATATATTCTAAATGGTAATTTCGGTCTCAAAAACCCACGATCAATCAAGTAATATGTCACTAGTTGTTACAGCACTATTTTTTTCTTAATATCGGACCAAACAAATAGAATTTATAATTATAAAATATCTAAAAACATAATCAAAAATTTTAACCTATAAATATATTTTTCTCTGTAATATTTAACGGTTAATAATTTAAAATAAGAACATAATAAAACATACTTTTTAACTTTTACTCGTCATAGTTTCACAGTAAATCAAATATGAATGATTTTCATTTTAAATACACGTCGTTAGTCAAAAAATCATGAACAACATAAAGTCTAGACAAGTTCATAACAAAAAATATCTATGTTTAAGTACTATATTTAACATTTATAGTATTAAAATGCTTAGTATTTAAATATATCTGCTTAAATCAGTAGAATCTATATTAAAAAGTAGAGAAAAATCATATTTATGTATTTGCTTCATGTGTCAATGGTACGGAATCTATTTTGACGAGTGTTTTCGTTACGAGCAATTTTGAGCCTCTTTCCTATGTCATCCTTTAGTTATAAGGTGGGAAAGGGAAATTAATGTGATGGAAGAGAGGACATATAGGAAGGGGAAATATTCTCTTTCTATCCGACTCCGCCTCAAAAGTCACATCTGCAAATGCAGACTATGGGCAGCGGTCGCTTCGCTATTTAGACGAATTCAAGTGACCGCTTGCTCGTTGTCCACTTTATAATATAAAAAGAGATTATTTTCTTTTTTTTTTCACTGCAAAAGATTACATTGTATTCGCTTGCATCTTACCCAGAATCTTGTTCTTTTTCTATAAACAAATATGTATTTTAACATATTAAAAGTAAACTCAGTGCGTACAATGTAAAAATTCAAAATTAAATCAACGAAAACACACGTTTTCTTTATCTGTGTATGGCTGCACAGATAATCTATAACGGTCGATATAAATACGTACCATAGACAATTAATTATTTGCAATATTAGAAATAACTTGTTTGAGCAATAATTTAATAATAGCAGTTTAATGTAGTTCGTAGAATTTAAGAATTAAAAAATTATCACATTATCTTCCAATGTTAGATGTTCACGTTCATTAAAAATATTTATCGTTCAATATTTAAATAAAAGTTTTTGATGTAGAATTATTAAATTTCATTAAGACATGTTAAAAATAACAATTACGTATTTAAATGTAAAACAAACTTTCGTAATCATTAATTGATCATTCATATTTGATTTAATTTAATTCACATTATTTGTATAATAATATACAATAGCTGGAATGGGTCCTTTATAAACTTGTATTCAATCTTGATTATTAATTAATACTAAGTATTTTGTTTCTCTGAATGATTAATAATATTAAGTATTAAACTGTAAAGACAAAGTTTTATATTTCAATGAAAAATCTTCCGAAATAATTTTATTGTAAACGTCATTTTGACATTGACTTTTTTATTGTCTGTGACAACTTTTTTTGTCAGCCGGTATCGTAACTTTAATGAAGCTCAGTTCGGAATAATTTTGTCACATTTCCAATTTAAAAAAAAAAAAACCGTCGAATGAATGATTTTATAGTCGTCTTGTTATTTTTTTTTTTTTTTCATTCAGATATTCAGAATTATACATAATCTTTAGACATAATTTTTAGGTTAGTGTAACATTGAGTTTTCGCTGTCGAGAGAACCAATCAAAACATATTGCTATCTCAATTCTCTTAAGGAAATTGAGCGGGATGTCTATGTTTTTGTCAGTGTCTCGACAGTGTTAACACATTAAAAAATACAGCTTCGAGCTGCGTGTATGGTAGTAATAAATGGATTATTTGTAAAATAAACAATATTCCTCTTATATCTTATATATTTTAAAAAGTAGTGGAGTTTTCCCGCCAAAATATAGAACAATATTATTAATGTGATAGATTTAGTGATATTTTGAAGCTTATAAACATGTATCGCCAGATATATTCGTATATAACCGTAATTATAAGAATAAAAGTAGATTATAACATTGTGAATTTATTTATTTTATTTATTTTAACGCTTATAGAAATGTTTTTTTTTTATTTTAATATACTTTTTTTAATTAAAAGAAGTTTGAAAAGTTGTGTAAATTAATAATTTTTTCACATATAAATTACGTAATTTTTTTATCTAGTTTCGATTATTTTATTTATTTATTAATACAGTGTATTTGCAATATATTTTTTGCTATATTATATTACTTGATATATTAATAAAATGTGGGTATATGAACTAAATCGTGTTTCATTTCATCACACTATTTCGGAGCTTACTTCACTGAATAACAATTGCTTATTCCCAGTTCCCACTATAGTCCATCTCTTTTACTCTTTGGTATACCATAGGTATGTCTCTCTAACATTTTTGTCTACAAGATTGGCAGTACTGATTGAAGAGCGTCAGTATAAAGCGTTGCGTTTATGAGTGAGTAACTACCGCCCGGGATTCCGTCCGCGCGGAATTAAAAAAACGCAATAATTCCTTAAATCCTATATGTTCTTGCAGATTATGTTCTACATCTGTGCCAAATTACATCAAGATCCGTTGAGTCATTCCAGAGATACCTTCAAACAACCAACCATCCATCCAAACATTCGCATTTATAATATTAGTTAGATAAAATTACACGACATTTTACGTTTTTCCAACGTCTAAATTCATTTCAAATCTATAGTTAATTAGTACTGTGTTAGTTTTTTTCTAGAATAATATTAAAACGTGAAAAAAAATGAAATTAATAAAATCAAAGGATTATGTAGTATATTTTTATTTAAATAAGATCATCTTGTAATCGCCAAAGTCTTAATACAGCGCCATCTTTATCCTTTAAAAGCAAACGCGTAGCCTCCACCGAAAGAATGCGGTCTATGTTCCATTAGATCGTTGTCTCGATACTGAAATAAAGAAATTTTATTTAAAATAAGCAATAAAACCCTATATAAAAAAACAAGTAATATAATATTATAACAAATTCTCATCGATCTCGGTTATGCGGGAAAAAAAACTATCCTTACATTCTACATAGTAACGCAGGGCCGGATTTAGTATTTCTGGCGCCTTGAGCAAGATTTTTGTGGCGCCTTCTTTTTTTTGGTGTCGGAGGAAATCCTCCAAAGGTTCAGATCAGATATAAAAGGGCATTTTAAGCGCCCTTTTATATCTGAAAAGTGCGCCTGAAGCGCCCACTTATACCTTGCGCTATATGCAGTTGCCTTAACATGGCCCTACACTCACACCGATACTGTATACAAAAAAAGTCCAGGAAAGGGGGAACGCTGCAAATATCTTCGGAACCTTGCCTAAAGGGACACCTTTTGAAGACATATTTTAGTTTTTATGTATTATATTTAAATTAAATCCATGTTTAGATTTTATGTAACTATCATTAATTTTAATATATAATAAAGTTAAAGTTACAAAAGAAGTCCTAAAATAATACATACATGACCATCCTGATTATCTGACTTCCAATTCTGATTGTAGTTCTGTCCACCAGCCCCTTGACCACTAGCAGCCTGTTTAACATTTTTTTAATATCAAAAAATGACAAACGAGCAAACGGCCACCTAAATTCGCCGAAATAGCGAAGCGATCGTTGCCCATAGACATTCACAAATGTAGATGCGTTGCCTATCTTTAATTAACGGAGAAGGGGATGCACGGAAAGAGGATATTTCTATGCGTCCCCTGTTCCAAATCTACTTCCCCTTCCCATCCTTTCCTAATAAGAAAAGGGTGGGAAGGGAAAGAGGATTAAAATTAGACCTCCGGTACCACAATCAAAAGTTAAAAGTGTTTTTTTTCAATAACAGATGGCGTTATAACTAATAAGTCAATGTAGCCTTTTAAAATCTACTTTAATACTAAGCAAAGCACTAAGGTACACATTGCTTGTATAAATAGTCGCATGACATCAGACTTGCTGTTAGCTTAGTGGAAAAAGATGTTAAACAATTGAAACCCTTTTACAGTTTTGGTTTCTAAATGTTAGTATACGACTCATGACATGACATGGTCTCACCTGATTCTGTGGAGTCCAGTCCTGGCTGGTCTCCGGTCTTTGGGTATATTGTTGCTGGTCGTATTGCTTTTGTTGTGCGTACTCGTTCTGATAGTAGTTATCTACGACAATTGTAACATTAGTGTGTCAGGGGTAGAGAACTTTAGGTATATTTAATAATTTCTAGCTTTTTGACGATATTAAAGTAATATTTAAGGCAGGAATGGTGAACTAATGGCACACGACACTATATTTAGGGCATATTGTATATGGTGGCAGCTCTATGACCACAATAAAAAATTATTATAGAAAATAGCTGACGCATAAAGGTTCACCACCCTTGAGTTTGAGGTAATTCAATGTAAAAGATATTCTTCCGTTGCACAATATGTTTTTTATAATTACCTGGTTGCTGTGGTTGAGGACTCTGGGGCAGATGACTTCCTTCTAAAATCTGGAACCATTAAAATTACGAATAATTAAAAAAAAAAACATTAATATGAAAAACATCAAATTCTAGTCCTCTTACAGATCCTAAGTATTTTCCAATTAATTTAGGATATGAAACGAAGGCGAATTTCATATGGAAAGTGTTATATAAGAAGGACAAATCTTTTTTAGCCGATTTCAAAAAGAAGGAGGTTAGGACTGATTTTTTTTTATGTGTGTTACCGCGAATCTCCTCCCCTGGTGGTCCGATTTTGATAAAAATTATTTTAATCGAAAGGAAGTGCTTGCAGATGGGTCCCATTTTTTTTCTTCTATTTATGACCATCTGTAATTAAAAGAAATCTATATCAAGTGATTCTCTTATACTTCTTCCGTACCTGGAACCCTTCCTTCCCTGCCCTATACTTGAGCTTGACGAGCTGTCCGGAAGGGTCTTTGTACTGGTAAGCGCCCACACGAGACCCGTCCGGTTCAATCACCTCGCCCGCAGCTAGTCCATTGTCTGACGCATATTCAAAACGAAAACTGCCATCTGTTGACGGCATACGATATTTAATTTATAAACGCCATCTAGTGTTAAGTAATGATATCACTCACAGTAAGAGTGTCAGTGGCTCAAGGGTTATGAATTGACTTGCAATCTGCAGGTCCTAGGTTCGAATCCCGTCATGTACCAATGTGTTTTTCGATTTACATATGTACATTGATCCGACGCTTTTACGGTGAAACAAAGCATTGTGATGCTGCACATATCTGAGAAGAAATTCAATGATATGTGTGAAGTCAACCCGCACTTGACCAGTATTGACTATGGCCTTGTCACCCCTAAATTGGGATAGGCTCCGAACCTCTCAGTGGGGACGTATAGTGAACTGATGATGATCACTCACAGATCTAGCGGTCGATGTTCGAATCTCATCAGGTGACTGTAGTGAAGATATCCTAACACAAGCTTCAAACTTATTTGGAATAGTTAAAATACTAGTCAACTAGCTGTTCCATTCAATTTTGTTACAAAGAAAAACTTTGATTTATTGTTTACATTGCGTAAAATTTTCAATCGCAAATGCCAAAATTCAAATGTTCGAATGGCAATGAAGGCCTTCGCCAAACGAGTAAAAAATACCGTTACCATGGCAACCATGCTATTGGCTTGCTTTGTCCCTTTCTCGCTTATATTTTTTTTTCAATTTACTTCACTACCTTAATAATGTCGTGAAAATATACATCGTAAAGGATGTCGTAAGTATAGGGCTTTTTTTACAAAAAATAATTTTTAAAAAAAATGCCATGATTGCAACGATATTGCGTGATTAAGTGTGTTAACACTTTACAATTTTTGTATAAATTAAAAGAAAACTGTCAGTAATTTGATAAAAGGAGACATTTAATATATGTTATGTAGACACTTTTATAGAAATATTACTCAAGTTATTAGTTATTAAGGCATTATTAGATTAACTAACCTGATGTGAGCGCCTGCTTGTGATGTAGAATAGAAGCTTGTTGTTCCTTACGTACCCATTGGTCTGGTGCTGTAAATTACAACATTATTTTACCAATTTTCATGAGTAATATTGCACTATTTCTCAAAAACCGTTGAGCATTTTTAACTTATTAGTATTGATCGAATTTTCAAGTATATTTGAGTACCTCTCCAATCTTCACTGGAAGGGCCTGGTCTCCACGACTGTGGGTTGGAACTTTGCGGCGTGACGTCATTTTGCGCCGGTGTGAACGCAGCCTTATTGTAGGAATCTGACTACAAATTACATCTGATAGAAAAATCTGGAAACATCTAGCGCCATCTATTATTGAGTAGATGAAACTATTTTTAGGATTTACGAAAAAATTGCGTTGCGACATCTATTGTAAGTCAGAGTCTTTGAATGGTTTTCATGCGAGATATGTTTAATAAATATTGCTTTAATAAGCGTTATATATTCCGTCACCTTAATACAAGCTTACTATTTTCTGATTCCTTATTACATCGCCCCAAGGCTGGTACACTGGTTGGAAAAGTTCTGCCGACCCGATCTGCGATGGTCGTAATGCGCGTGAGAAAGCAATAAGCGTATGTTGAATCCACTGCCGAAACATTTGTATTGAAACATATTATCTATTTTAAAGAGAAAAATAGAGGTAATTGTTATTTCTTACTTCATCTTGAAATTAATAGACCTTGTACCATCGTATTATGTATATTTCTAGCGGCTCTTTAACTTCTCGTAAGTCGCTGCGCAAAACATAATTTGATAGAAGTGATACGATAGATGGCGTTGCGCTCCGCGCCGATGACCTTGGACCGCCAAGATGTTTTAAAATACTAATTTGATATTCTGCGTTTAATATTTTAGATAAAATGACATATCCTTTATAGAGACCAAAATTAATCGTTGGAACGCCTTAACAAATACTTTATTACGACTACATATTTCCCGCCATTTCAATGTCGTTAATACCAGTTTTTTAATTTCTTAGAGAACCGATAAAGGCGATAAAATCAATGACGAAAGATTAGTTATGAAAAAAAGAAAGCAGGACGTATTTCACCACAGACTAAATAATCACTGTAAAGCAATTAACCTCAAATAATTAACAGAAATCCACGAGTGGCGGCCATCTTGTAATTGTTACACATGGCTAGTTCGCGCCAATTTTGTTTTGACATATCTATTTAATTAACAAACAAAGTTGTTCAATTCTTTAGGAGTACAATTTTTCTGATTTTATTAATTAATGTATTTTAAACGATTGCATTGTGATTTAGGATGTTTCAGGATATATTGAGAAATAATATTTAATTTTTAATAGCTTTGTGTGCGCATGGTTGTTTACGTAGATCAGGGATCCCCAAACTATTTTTGACAAGTGATCCCTTTTCCGAAATGAACGAACCTCAGATCCCCATGGTCAAATTACCTACTTTTAAGATCAACCCACTTATTCATAATGGTCCGCTCACTTAAAACAACTGCTACAGTGTTATTTTTCATTCTGACTTAGGTCAATAGAAGAAGACAGAGTGTTTTAGCAATGCTTTAAGTTAGCAGACTATTATTAATATGGGTCGATTTTAAGACCCTGTCGACCCCCAAAATCAGTTTTCGTTTGTGTCGACCCCTAAGAAACTACTAAACCTAGGAAACCACTTTGGGAATCCCTGACGTAGAGTAAGCCGTTAATTTTTTAAATATTTTGCACATAATACATCTTGTCATCATTTTCACAAAAAAATTAGATAGCAATATTGATCCTAAGTATATTTAGGCAACATAAATCTAATCGGTAATACACAGGGTCGTATTTAATATAACAAGTGACATAAAATCAAAGAAAAGAGCTTCTATTTACCTGTTTGAATGTTTGCGGAGCGTAATAATCACTATCCTCGCCTCGTATCACTGAGGCTAATATCGCCAAACTTAAATATATGAACTGAAAGGAAAATACATACTCGATAAAGCTTTCCTGGACCTTTGAATGGGAAGAACAATTTCCTAAAATCATGAGAAATGAAGAGAAAACAAACTTAATGCTTGTTATTCTATTCTCGTCAGATATTTTAACAACCGGTCGTGGTAGGCATGTACAAATCTCTGAAACGGTTCAAAATTTCAGCTCACATAAACTTGAACCGTTGAGCTGCGATTCAACAATTAAATTGACAGCTCACTGCACATCGCAATGTACTATAACTATGTAAGTCAACGAGCCGCGAGCTTGGTGACTCGCAGCTAGAAACACAAATCAAACTAATACTAATATTATAAATGCGAATGTTTTAATGGATGGATGTTTGTTTGAAGGTATCTCTAGAACGGCTCAACGGATCTTCATGAAATTTGACACAAATGTAAAACATAGCCTGAAAGAACACATAAGCTACTTATTACGTTTCTGTTTAATTCCACGCACACGAAGTCGCGGGCAACAGCTAGTACTCTATGTAGGTACAAATTGAGCTGAATTCCGAACCGATTCACTGATCTGCTTCACATATGTGAGCAGTGAGCTGATCTGCAGATCATCAATTTTAGTCGTGTTACCATGTTACCAATGAACAAGCCCCCAAAGTCTTAGCCTCCGAAATAATAATTAGGATCATCTAATTGTACTCAATGTCTCAAATATATTTATTATTTAATTTTCTAATTCAAAACGTTAATGACACTCACCCACATTGTGTGTTTTCTCTTTGCAGTATACACTAACAATGTATCTTGTCTATGAAGTCGGGGCCTATATAATACTTTCGTAAGAATTCAATGGACCGAATATAAACTAGTCAGACTATATTACAGTAGCTTCAAACATTTCAATCGTCAATTACAACAGATGAAATTTATAAATGAAAATATTCCATTGATTGAATACCATTTTGTTACTTTGAAAAAGGTTTTATGTTTGTAGATTGGTATTGATGGTTTGATTAATATAATTCAGTACTGTCAGTCTTTTGCGGTGTACCACAAAAAAATTGTTTTGATATCTATCTATATAAAAGAAAGTTGTGTTAGTTACACTATTTATAACTCAAGAACGGCTGAACCGATTTGGCTGAAAATTCATGG
>JAOPJD010000020.1:4850523-4861181 GCA_026167825.1 Papilio polyxenes | reverse complement strand
CAGCGGAAACCCGGATAATAATAGATAACAAAATATTCTAATGCATATTTGTTTTGAAAAATCATTTAAATATGAATAAAATTGTGTTTTAAATTTCAAAAATGTTGTCAACCCCTGCATATTAAATGTTTAATACAATCTTAAACTATTGTATTTTTATGTTATAGTATGTCATATAATGTTCTTATTTCTAATCCATTTAGTCATTATTTATCACATTATTTAAACAGACAACTTACTTCTACGAAAAATGTTTAGCTTTTAATATTGTTTAAAAATTATAAAACCTTTTTAATTAACCAGTCTTTTAGTGGACAATTTTTTTCAGTAACAAACTCATATATTTAGAAACATTAATAATTTCTACCGTTTAGTAAACTTTCGTAATTATGGCAACACATTTATAAACTAGTGGTTCTCTTAAGCTAAAGGACACTGATATCCAATGCCTTAATAAATTTAAAAAAAAAACTAGCGGTTATCATAATTAACTTATTTGTACTTTAACACTAAAAAAGTAAAAAAAAAAAAAAACATAAAAATTACTTATTCTGTACCATGCTTTGCAATAAAATGCCTAATCAAAGAACATACTGTCATCCCTTTCACACTTATTGTCAAAATGTTGAAAAACCTTTATACAAAATAGTTACTTAACTTAATAACGTCTCTTTCCGTTGCTCTTAATTCTGGTATTCTTCAAAGTAATCGTTGTTGATTCTAGACGTTTGCCATTGTTACTGCTTCGTACTAACGGACAATATGTACTGGAAAAATAAAAACACATTTTACTTTTTTATAACAATAAGAACACTACAGTCAAGGATTAACAAAGAGGCTTAATATTCAATGAATACATATTCAAACTAAAAAAATTGAATACTGTTTTTTATAATTTAATTTGTCAATTGTTTACTTTTTAAAATATGTGAAAAAATATATAAAATGGATCTCAAGGACGAAATAAGTGTTTCATTTTAATTATTCCAACAACTACAAATATCTACCGATTTTAAAAGTAAGCAAAATTACAAAGTAAATAATTTTAGTAACTTATTTAAAATAAAGAATTTATATTCTGAATCTATTCCTTTTGATAATCAGTGTGAGTGGTTTTCTTTAAAATTAAAAACACAATAAATAGACCATCATGGATAATGGGCTCTTTAAACAGTATCCATTTTTTTAATATGCTCTTAAAACCCCAAAACCTGGCAACACCACTGCATAGTCTAAGGATGTCTACAGAATTGACGATCTATGGTCTCTATGGTTAAGGATGGTCAAAGTGCCCATTCTTATAAAAATAAATATTTAAAAAAGGAATACTTACATAGTATGTGCATAGTCCCCAGTCGCTCCACATGCAGAGCAAACGTGTGACCTCAAAATAGGACATGTCACTATATGTTTTTTCCCGATTCTTTCTTTCACACAATGTGTCATATAAACTAACGGAGTTTCCCCATTTCTTCGGCAGAATTTGCACATTTTCTGTGCGGCAACTTCATCAATCTTCGAAGTACCAGCCCCAGAATATCCAGGTGGTGTGAAATCTGACATTTGTGGTATTATATAGCTTGGGGTATAATTGGGTATTAACATCGGTGAAGATGTTTTAGAATCCATCATACTAGATGACAATGAAAAGTTTGAACTGGCTGAAATATTAGATCTTATCGGTGAAAAATTCGAAGCATACGAAAGGTTGGAATCGATTGGCGCAAAGGTAGCTGTTGTGAGATTAGAGTTGCCTGGCGAAAAGCTAGATTTGACTGGTGAAATGGATGTTACAGGTGACAAATTTGGCGTTGGGGCCATGAAAGATGTTGTCGGAGATGATTTATCTGTAGGAAACAACTCATAGTTACGCATTTGGTTGCTTTTGTCAAATATTGTGGATTTAGGAAGACTAAAATCATCAATCCAGGAATTAGATATTAGAAATTCATTATCTATGTTTTTGTTAGGTAAAGGTCTAGAATATTCTGTATTACCCAAGATCTTTCTACCTACAATTGGCCGTTGAGGCCGGATACTTAAAGGATGTAAACTATGTTGGGGAGTCTCCGATGATCTGAGACTATAAAGATCTGATGTTCGTTGAAATGATGTGAAAAGGTCAGGATAAGATTCTGGTGATGTGGAATCTGCAGAACTTGAAGATCGGTTTGCGAATGTTGAATGAATTGGAGATTGTGAAGAAGTACTGTTGAATACATTTGTTGGTTGCAGATCTGGAAAACAAATATCAAATTTTAATATGTACTAATCTACATATTTGTCACAACCATTGCCTTTTTAACAAGTAAACTATGCTAGATGTTGAATATTTAAGGAGAAAAAATAAAGAGTATAATGGAGTACAAACTAGAACATTTAATTTTGTTTAATTCTAGATTCAAATACATTTGAATATCAAAAATTAGGTACTTATGATATTAAAGTATTTAAATGAGTTGCATAATGGTTGCATTTTTAATTCATTTTCTAAGTAAATTTAAAAACACTATCCACAACATTTAATTATAAAGTCGCCTGTTTACTAATTATTTTTAGTGAAATAAAAACTTTTTTGTAAAAACAACTACAACATTAATTAGATTTATCATTCTTTTTTATAAGTCGCAAGGAAATAAAAGTGATTTATCTTTTTAACAACTTTTACTAAATAATTTGAAAAAAGATCTTACCATTTTCATTTGTTTTCGGAAAAAAACGATTAATTTCGGCCATATAATCCATCATATTATTATCTTTTGAAGGAAACATAATCCTGCAATATCACGAAATCATCATAAAATATACTGTACTAATTTGAACTGAATGATGACAAAAGGAACATATTTAAAAATATTGATCAGCCATCTTTCTTTAAAATATCGATTCAAGTCAATTAAAAAACTTTTAAATTTATGGCGTAAAATTAAGTACAGATTTAATTGTAGCCTCACATGAATGTATGCGAATACTTAAATAGCAATACAAACTTATTACTTATTGTTTTAAAAATAAGAAATCCTGTTTATGTTGATCAAAATAAAGTCTTTCTTTTCAAAATAAAGGTTCCAAGTTTTACATTATTTTTTTTACACTAAAATAACACAACAATTGTGTACTTCGTCTAAAAATCATCTAATAATAGTTTAATTATAAAGTTTAATTAAAATTAAACACTGAAACATACAAATGCGAAGTAAATTTTTATGCGCATTTTTGTATTTTGTAAGATTTTTTGTCTTGAAATGTGAAGAAACAGTAAAGTTTTATTATTTTTCGTAATCTGTGTAACTTAAAAAATACCTTAATTCAATAAGTTACATTTAAAAATTATATAAGCGGAGAAAATTTTTAATAAAAACTAAAATATTTACCGATTTAACAATAATTTTAACAACAAACTGGCGACAACCACTGCGTAGTGAATTTAGGTGAAGAATAAAAGTTTTGGGCGTTGTCGGATATATTTTTTCCTCAAGTTCAAAGGATGCCGAAACCCCGTTTGTTCAGTTGTTGCTAGAGACAGCGGTGCCAAGTTCTATTATGTGCACACTAAATTATTAACAACAAAATAAAACAGAGTTTTTAAAATCACATGGAAGTACCAGTTCAACTCTACAAAGGCATTAGTAATTTTTAGAATTCTAATTTTTATATTTTAAATGTCTATTTTTATTTCTTGCAAGTGAAGATACGTTTTTGTCAAAAGAAAGCCGACTTTGTTTGTAAACACCGATCCAACCAATCACGACACGTGTAACCGTTTCAGTCAATTCATCAATAGATGGCGCAATAAAACCGAGTGTTGACTTCGAACAAATTGTAATTTTTAGTGTACTTTCAAACTTACTTTGAATGTACACTAAAAATAAAATGTAAGTACTTCGAATGAAGTCTACACATTTATAAATTAAAATACTCTACACAATACCTAAAGGTAAAATCCCAGCTTATATAGATTTAGGTTTGATGAAAAAAAGAAAATGGAAGAATATAGAAAAGCTTTAAAAAAATTGTAAATTTAGCCAAAAATTTGATTGAAACAGTTTTGGTTAATTAATAAAAAGTATTCTGTAGTTAAATTTTATGTAATTAATTCTCTTAATAAAGAGGTTCGATACTAGATGGCGCTCGTTTGTTTGAACAGTTCAACATAAAACGAAATAACAAAAAACAATGGAGACCGGAGAGTCATAAATAAGATATTGAATATAAACAAAACAAGAGATATGTTAACAGTTATAAAATGAATTGAGTCCCTTTCTTTTGAGATTTTATGAGTAGACTCGCTCACTAGTTTCACCCTTGACCTTGAGCATTAACTATATTTCGTTTTCACGCGAAACATTTTTTGGAACTTACACGTAGTTTTAGAAGTTAATATAAATTCATAAACCAACAGAAAAAGGGACTTTAATAAAGCATTTTTCTTGTGTGATTTGTAGGCATGTATGTGGCGGTTTAGTTTTATAGTTCGTAAACATTAAAAAAGATATATAAAAGATATACCAGGAAGAGTCGCAAGTTTTGAGATAGTGATGTTCTCATAGCGATAGGTATCGTGACAGATTTATATGTGAAAATGGATTGCAGATAATTTTAGAATGGATTCTAAAAGCCACGTAACTAGATCATCTATGATTTAAGATAGTTTATCCGCATATTGCTAACGCAATAATGACTTGCTTTTTTAAACCTTCACTAACCTTACTATAACAATATGGATCTTTGTAATCTGTATCAAATAAATATTATTATTATTACAATTGTCATTTAATAAAGTTTAAGGGGAAAAAGGCGACATAAGTAACATTAACAGACGACCATGTTTGAATAGAATGATTATGGAAGAGACGAGTCAAGTGTTTTCTGGTCTGAGTGACATAAAACCTGATGTAGTCTAGTGTGTTTCGTTGTCCAGAGTCTAGTGCTGTCTCATGCTATTGATCTCCCTGTCCATATGCCACTCTATGTGAAGTAGAAATAGATTTTCGCTCTCCAGATTGATCTATCATTCATCACTCCCATCATCATGCCAATTTTTACGAAATCCATTCATCCTAAGGGTTCACAATGTTTTTTTCCGCTACTCTTTGAATCTATATTTTAGATTGACAGCTTTGTTCTGTCTATGTATCCCTACTCTATGTATCTTTGTGGTTACGAAGCAAGGAAGTAGAGCAAGGCCATGGCAATTATAAGCTTATTGTCCGGACATCTTTACGTGTGGTACAAGTAATGAACGGAGCTTTCTATATTGTTCTATTGTAGTTTGAACGGTTTCTCCAAATTTGAATTGAGAGATTTCATTCATTCATATTACCGAAGTGTGTTACGGAAGTTCCTCTTCTTTCTTTGCTTAGCAACTAGATGATGGGTAATAATCGTAAGTTAATCTAACTGTTGCACTTATAAACGAGTAAGGATTGAAGTAACTATTAACTTGAGAACTATAAAATCGTGGATTTCTGAGACCTAAATCTCTGAATAAAAATATCGTCATTCCTGTCATTAGTAGACATAACAGAAGTTATATCTAGAATTATGTTATTAACGAGGTTTTTGATTTCGGAAATCCACTGCATGTAATGTATAAATATTGTTATTTAACTACTGGTTTCAACTTCCGAAAACATCGTCTTTCAATGATATTGACATTATATTTAGGTATTGAAAACTGACGATGTCAAAACATTTTTTTAACACACCTGTGTAATGTGTAAGATTTATAACATTTAATCAATAAGGCAGTAATCTTTTAACTTGTACCACACGTGAATTGTTTATTGTCTTCGTATTGGATCGACGATATCTCGTACATTGGACATGTCTTGTAATTATTGTTTGAAAATAAAGAAAGCAAGGTTACTTGCTTACATTATTGCAATGTTTGATAAATGTACTTACCTTTATTTTTAAATGCTAATTGATGTTACGATATTAAATAATACGTAAATATACTAATGATTGGCTATGAATGTTTTAATATGAGATAATTATCTATCTATATATATAAAAGAAAGTCGTGTTAGTTACACTATAACTCAAGAACGGCTGAACCGATTTGACTGAAAATTCATGGGTATGTAGTTGAGAAACAGGATAAGGACATAGGATACTTTTTATCCCGTTCCCTTTTTTTTAGATTCCGCGGGAACGGAGTCGTGGGCGAAAGCTAGTGTTCTAATATAATGAAAAGGACGGAGGTCTAATTTTAGTCCACGTTCCCTTCCCACTCTTTTCTTATAAGGAAAGGAAAGGAAAGGGGAGTAGATTTAACGGAGGAAGAGGATATATTCTCTTTCTATGTGCCCCCTCCTCTGTAATATAAAATAGGCTGTAAAAAGTATACCTTGGAAATCAAACGGAAAAATTATTATTTAGTATCTATTTAGACTAATTACACTTTGTGTGCTTGAGACCTAATTTTAGTCCTCTTCCCCCACCTTTTTCTTATAAGGGAAGGGATATTAAGGTGAGATGTGTTTAGGGGAGGAGGGGACTCATAGAACGGAAAATTTCCTCTTTTTGTATTAAAGATAGACAACGCATCTGCAATTGACGATGTCTATGGGCAATGGTCACTTCGCTATTTTGGCGAATTCCAGAGGCCGCTTGTTCGTTTGCCAACTTTTTATACGAAATTACGCGCGACCTGTAAGGCGCGCGGTTATAATTTTTTTGAAAATAGGTACTAAATGCCACACTGAGAGTCTTTAAGTGATCCCCTTAAGTAAGTTTAATATTAAAAATTAAATTAAAGGGTTACCCATAGTCATCAAGCAGTATCTGATAGTGTTTATTTTAGTGGAGATTCGCCCACTATATTACTTTGGTCATGGGTAATAAAGTTAACGAGACTACGCAATACTAACCCGATCTGAATACTACAATCCATCTCGGTGTTGCAAGCTTTAAACCTAATTCTGTTTTCGGTACAATCTGTATTAGGCATCAGAGTTGCCATATATTGCGGTTGTAAGACCCTTATGTGGTTATATCGTAGATTACTCATATTGTGTTCCAAACATTTTTAGATTAAATTTAAATTTTATATATATATTTTTTAATTTCATCAGATTAATTAGAGAGTGCGTCGGTGGTTCAGGGGTTAAGCACTAGACTTGCAATCTGCAGATCCTGGGTTCGAATCCCGCCATATACCAATGTGTTTTTCGATTTTAAATTTACATATGTACATTAATCCGACGTTCTTACTGTGAAGGAAAACATCGTGATGCTGCACATATCTGAGAAGAAATTCAATGATATGTGTGAAGTCAACCCGCACTGGGCCAGCGTGGTTGACGGCCTAGTCACCCCTAACATAGAGTAAGCTTCGAGCTCCTCAGTAGAGACGTATAGTGAGCTGATGGTAACAAATTAGAGAAATAAGTGACTCTAGTTTTTTTGTCAGTTCTTTAAAATATTGAATACTAGCATGTTTAAATGTTTGTGTTTATTAAAATATATCAGAAGCTACTTCAAACATCCCACGTCGAGACTTAAACCTATTTTAAGTTAAAGATGAATGTCTTAATAAACCACGTTACCCCAGGCCCAGTGTGGGTTAGCTTACTTCACACAGAATTTTGAAAATCTTAAAATTAAAAATTCTCTATTGAACTATATATATATCTTTTACAAATTTAATAGAGCTCTGTCACCTGTGCTAGGTGTAACCTGTGTTGCAGGAGACAGCGCCTTCTCTTATTTACGATCTTACGTTACTACAGTATGCATAATCATCTCAGATATCCAGATTTGCAATGTTTTCCTTCATTGTAAAAACGTCGGGTACTTATGAAATTTATTATACGAAAAATACATGGTGGGATTCAAACCAGAACGTGTAGATTACAATTTTAGTTAAGTCGTTAACATGATCTACTAACTACTAGATGTGTTATCATTTGCATTCCATACAACATGTAATACGGACAATTTCCATTCATTGACAGTTCCCATGTGCTTGGTATATCTAGTTTCGTTTTACTCAAGGAGTTTCTCAACAATATCTGATAGTATAATGTGTATTGCTCGCTATCGCCCGCGGCACCTTTCGTGTGGAATTAAAAAACATAATAAGTAGCCTATGTGTTCTACCAGACTATTATCTACAACTGTGCCAAATATAATCGAGATCCATTGAGTCGTTCTGCAAATACCTTCAAACAAACATCCAAACATTCGCATTTATAGTATTAGTAAGAAGTAAGATTAAAGCACATAATCATTAAGTGATCATTAAATGAGCTCTTAAGTGTAGATTTAGCACTCAGTCTTGGGAGGCCGTTAGTCTTTTTTTTCGAGGTTGAAACCTTCATAAGATATCTTGCCTTATGGAGGAAAGACAGGGTTATGTGAGACTTGACTCAATATTACCCCTTCGGTGGCTATCCTCAAGTGCAACTGGTGAGAATCCCGGGATCTTCAAAGAAACGCACCGGGACTACTGTAAATGTTATCCACTAAATAAAAACTTTGAGTCTGGAGGTTTTGTTATTGCACATGTAACAGGAGGGTAATGTGTTTTACTGGTATACATAAGTATGTATCCGTGGAATTCCACCCTCGAATCATCGAAATAAAATTTTAAAAAATATATAGGTTCATCTACTTTTTTGTTATTTCTAAAGAGAGAGAAACAATAGTATGTTTTGTCACACGTGTTTCGAACAGTGGAAATTCACCGTAAATATAATCCGTAATCTTCAAATTTCGTAATCTTCAAAAAAAAAAATCGTATTTCTTGGTAGCGAAAAAAAAATTAACCACAAAAAACTAGTAAAGACAATGAACTCTTTATCGCTGAATCTGTGCAACGTGCTTTAAATCTTACTAATATTATAAATGCGAACGTTTAGATGGATGTTTGTTTGAAGGTATCTCCGGAACAGCTCAACGGATATGAATTAAATTTGGCATGGATATAGAACATAGTTTAGAAGAACATATAGGCCACTAATTATTATTCTTTTTTAATTCCGCGCGAACGGAGTCGCGGGCGACAGCTAGTAGTATATATAATTCTCAACAGCCTCATATCATTAAAGGACTCCCTTAGGGGCCGATTAACAACTCTGAGCGACAATTAGTGATTTGTTACTCCACTTTGATTTGAAATTACGTAACAGATTATCTATAATACAGTGAAATAAAGATTGTGAAGTCCAGAGATGCGCCCTCTCTCGGTCTGTGTATAAAAACAAAACATTTTACAGTCTGTGGCGCAGTGTTTGCAAAACAATCGAGTGGTGTGTTTGCTCTACATTTTGACATTTAGTGCGTATTCCCGCGTTTTATATAGTGTTTTTTTATATAAAGGTGAGTTAAACATAATATTTGGAATGTCTATTTATCATTTTTATGAGACAATAGCTGTCGCCCGCGACTCCGTCCGCGCGGAATTGAAAAAAATAAAAAAATAAATAAGCAGTCTGTGTTCTTCCAGACTATGTTCTACATCTGTGCTAAATTTTATCAAGATCCGTTGAGCAGTTCCAGAGATACCTTCAAACAAACATCCATCCATCTAAACATTCGCATTTATAATATTAGTAAGATTGGTAAATTAATAATTGTATAAAACAAGCTAAAATAAGGACTTTTTTTGAAATGAGTATATGTTGTTTTAGTAAGTTTAGATTCATAGAATGAATTCAAGATTAGTTCAAAATCATTATAATAATAAATCAAAATATATATATTAGACTAGCTGTCGCCCGCGACTCCGTCCGCGCGCATTTAAAAAAAATGAACAATAGATGTTGGCCGATTCTCAGACCTACTGAATATGCTCACAAAATTTCATGAGAATCAGTCAAGCCGTTTCGGAGGAGTACGGGAATAAAAACTGTGACACGAGAATTTTATGTATTAGATTAAATAACAAAGCAATTAGGTATTACCTTATGATCACAAAATATATTAAATTAAAACTTTTTCTAGAAATAAATATAGGCTATGTCACCCGGAGATAGTGGAGCTTCCCAACAATGAAAAATAAATTCAAATCGGTTCTGTAGTATCGGAGCTTATACAATGCAAACAAGCAAATCTTTATAATATTGGTATACATAAAAAAATAAAGTGGTCATCCATTTAAGTAATTTCAATTTATGTCACCTCAATTTTCTGCATCAGTGGAAACGTATCCTTAACCTACTCTTTTAATTAATACTCTGTTTACGCATTTTAATAAATAAATAACTATTGAATGCCAATAAGTTTAAATAATTAGGTATTTGTTGCGTTCAATGTATTTTAGTGGATTTTAAATTTAAAAAATGTAGATTATAAAACAATGGCGTCATTTAAAATGTTCCTGCTGTCAGTCGTTCTCACGGAACAAAGTACAGATAGGAATCATCGAAGAAATTTCTTCTCGCGGCCACAATTAAATTGTTATCTAATTTATTTGAGACGGTTTCTAAAGTGAAAGATGTTGTTTACATTTATAACAAAAATTCCGTCCACGGATATGAAATAATTATCACTCAATCACTTTTTAAATCCTTCCTACCTTAACCATATTTAACAGAAACGTCACAAAGAAAAAAATTACACCCACTATTCTACTTAACACGTTAAGTGCGAAGCGAGGCCTAAATCACCCCTGATGCAACTTCCCTGTGGTGCGGCAAGCAAAAAAGTGA
>JAOPJD010000020.1:4739216-4749239 GCA_026167825.1 Papilio polyxenes | reverse complement strand
GGGGGTGCAATTGTGAGAGACGCCTTTTGTTACTCAATAACTAGTCATCAAACAAGCGTCTAATATTGTATTGTCATTTTGACAAGGGTAAATTTTGATAGAGTTGATATTTAACTTTTAAGTTAAACATTGCCTCACTTAAATAGTTAAGGAAACACTGTCTAAGTTTTATAGCCCTTACCATAAAAAACTTACACAGTGTTTTAAATAAATTTTAACTTAAACATACATCAAATCTTTAATACCGTGACTTTAGCGCTCGGCGAGTATTTTTGACAAACCATGGTTATTGAAATAAATAATGAAGTACTTATACCTAAATCATTGTTAATACATATTTATGGTGAAAGATATAAACACGTTGACGTCAATAATATCAATCAGCGGCGGTCAAAGGGTTAAAACACGTAAAACTAAACAGTGTCGAACAATATTTTTGGAGTAATACAGTTTAGTATCTTGAATTTGTCATTTAAATAAACTGCTTTTTGGGACCGAAATTCTGAGATATTTAGGTCTAGCAGGGATTTCCAAAGGGGTCGATATCGACCCCCTGGGCTAGATATTGAACTTAAAGCATAGCTAATTCTCACTGTCTTCTTCTATTGACCTAGGTCAGAATGAATAATAATAATAACAATAATTGATCTTAAAAGTAAATAATTTGGCCATGTGGGTCTGTAGTAACGGTTCATTTTGGATAAGGGGGTCACTAGTCCAAAATACGAGTAGTTTGGAGATCCCTGGTCTATAGGTTACAATAGTAGGAATCAATATCACTACGTAAACAATAATTTAAAAGTAAATTCTTCACACCTCTAACCTACATTTCAGATGGCTTTTAAAAGGTTATAAAACCCATTCCAGTACATAAGGGTCGTTATTGTTGTGAAAAAGCCTTAATGAGACGTCGCCAACCTTTTTTAACGCTTAAAGTTAAAGCATTAAAAAAAATGTTTCCGCCATCTGGCGCCAAAATTGGCTTGCTATTATTTTTTATATGCTACAGTTTCGTTTAATTTACCTGATTGGAAAATATCTATACTTATATGATAAAGAAAAAAGATTTGTATTTTTGTATGTAACATATAAACTCAAAAATCAATGGAAAGATTTCAAAAATTCTTTTGCCATTAGAAAGCTGCATTTTCACCGATTAACAGTTTTTTTTATTACCTACTAGACTTTTTTTTCTTCATTCAACTCGAACGAAGACGCGTGCATAAACTAGTATACAATATAATAGATTGAAGAAAAATCGATTAGTTATCTACTTCGGGATTAGAATTCATTTTATTTTGAAGAATTTAAATTTAGGGGACGTTATTATTTCAAACTATTTTTTCGAACATATAGGTAAAATTTGGTTTGTTTGTATGTGTCCGTTACGTTGTCACCTATCTTGATTTGACCGATTTTAAAATGTGAGGTGACGTTTCGTATTATTCAACAGATTATCATAAAGTCTGTCTGTTTGATTGATTTTTTTTAATTTTAAATTAATTATTATAGAGCTTTGTTGTATACAAATGTAACAATAAGTTCCAAGCATTCAAAACCTTGTTACAAACAGTTACAAACAGACTTTAATCGGAACACAAAACCTTGACATTGTTGACCACAACACAGGATGCGAGTTCATACTTTTGTTGTGCCAGTCTGAAGTTGTTCCACGTGACTCGACTTGTTCCGTTCCACGTTTCATCATATTTCTATTTGAGTTTATTTCTTCAACTCTCTCATGTTCGTTTTAATCTTTTTTTTTAACTACAATATAATCGTAAACACATACTTACTCAGTAAATAGTCACTAAGCGAGACGTTTAGCGGAGTAGACGTCGATTTATTGACATAAAAGTCGTAATTTTTAATTAAAGTTTGATTAATGCATTAGTTGACAAATCTTTCATTAATTAGTTACTTCTTCAATTCCACGTTACTAATCCTACATCTGGAGGAAGCCAAGAAAATCCTTTATTTAAGTCCGACGAAATCTCAGAAAATCTCACTTTGAATATTTTAAATGGCAAATTTCCGCAGACCAAATTAAATATAAGAGTGTATTTTATTTTAATATTGTTTGTTTTTTTATTTGAAGGAAACTTTTTTTTTTAGGAGAAATCTGATTTTTAAATAGAAATAAAGTTTTTGATACTTTAAATTTAACATCTTATTAAAAAAATGTTTAAACAAAAACTTTACTTACTTAGCCAATCGCATATTTTAAAAATAGAAAAGCTTATTACTTTAAAACCAATTCAACGTAGCAATCTTACTAGTATAATAAATGCGAATATTTAGATAGATGGATGGATGTTTGTTTGAAGATATCTCCGGAACGGCTGAACGGATCTAAAATTAATTTGTCAAAGATGTAGAACAAAGAGTGAAAGAACATATTAGCTACTTATTAAGTTTGTTATTTATTTATCAGACACATTAGTCTATAATTATATAATGTATTTAATAGTGAACATAATACTAGATATCAATGGTGTAAATATTTTCGCTAATGGGTTTCGATTACAGGAACAAACGCATATTGTTATAAAGAGAATAAGTTAAGCATAGTATATATCAAGTATCAAAAGGGCTTAGTCCCGCTATAGTATACACACGACAGTATTCCGCAGTCTTAATAAAACAAAACAAAATAACTCGCAGCATAAAAACAGTGAATCCTTTTAACCGCAAACGTAAGTACAAAGAAAGTGCAATAAGAAAAAGACTAAAATTAAGAGAATATTCTTTTAAACCTTTTTCTTTGTGCATAAGCTTTGTTAATAACTTCATGTGCACTTTATTAAAAGGCAACAATGCAAAAGTACTAAAAAAAAGTAAAAAGTATTTTTCAAGCATAAAAAATACTTTTAAGCTTATTTAATTTGTAAAAGAACTTTTAACTAATTTTTTTTTCCTTAATCTATGTTATAGTACACGCTTGATGGATTAAACAATCTTGATACTTTCCTAATCAAGATCAAAATAGAGATCGCAAATGATTTGCCAACTTGTTCACAATCCGCTAATCCTAGTCGCGTGTTCAACGCGACGTTGTTGCGTGTCCCGGTGCGTGACACGGTCGTCCCGCAGCGGGACACGAGGCACGCTCGCTATTTCCGTCACGTCACCGACGCTCCACATTCGATGCGGTCGCGTTGATGGACGAGAAGCGTGTTCTTTAAACTTGTCAAGTGTGTTATTTTGTAAGCAGGCAATGATTAAAAAAATAAGCTAAATTAACTCAATAGAAGTTTTAAACTTGACAATTAATATTGAAATGTTAACTAATTTTATTCGTTTCCTTTTTTTTTATTAAATGGCAAATGAGTAAACCGACATCTGAATTCAGCGAAATAACGGAGCTGCTTATGTTGCTTTCCTATAATCGCCGGATGAGAGGACGCATAGAAAGTGGATATATCCCCTTCCTAACCGTCCTCTTCTCTGTCAAATTTACTTCTCGAGGAGAGAGAACTAAAATCAGACTGTACAAGGAATTGCTTCCACTTCACGCCCTCGAGTCAGTCTATTCGTACAACAGATATTGTTATGAAGAGGTAATAAATTGTACCATTTCTTAACATTACCCACAAGAAAATGCAGTCCAAAGCTTGCTATCAAATAAAACGTACCTGAAACAAAAAAAAAAGAATTTGTTAGTAAAACATATAAATAAGAAAATATATATATTTTTTTATTTTACATAACATTGTAACATGTCACAACTTTTACTATAATTAAATAAGTACAAAGTAAAATTATTACAAAATAATGGCTGCCATACGTCATTGCTACGTTGGATCAAAACTAGTTGTATCCTAACGAGAATACAATCCAACCCCAAAAGTATAGACAAACTACTATATTACGTAAAAACTTCAAATCTTTTAAAAAACACTTTTCTCACAGAACTGAATACTTTTATATAACTTTAAGTTAATTTTAGGCATTTGGTCGCCGAAGTACATTCTTCATTCCGTACCAATAACCACTTTCAGACATCTCACAAGGTACCTAAGTCAAGGGACTTATATCGTCACAGGAAGCACTTTGAATCCGTCGTCTACAATTTTAATCCTACAACTTGATGGAATAAACCTCCAGAGCTGTTTGATATTTAACATCGAGATTTTCGGCAAAATGATATTTAAAAGATTTCGGCAAAATATAATAATAAATAATAATTCTCACAAGAAATCAGATAAGAGAACATTAATCTTCAAGATTAAATATTTAATGTTACTAATATTGAAAATGCGAATTTTTGGATGTATGGATGGATTTTTGTTAGAACGTATCTGCAGAACGGTTCAACGCATCTCGATGAAATTTCGCATAGAAGTAGAACAAATTAAGTATTTAATTCCGGCCGGACGGAGTCGGGGTCACAGCTAGTCGTTTAATATAATTAAAAAAGTAAACATACATGTTGACAGAAGCAATATTACTATAATAGTATAAGGTATTAAGAGGTGAAAAATGAACTATAGGCGACATTTAAAAAGATAGGTAAATGTTTAGCGTAGTATGGACATATTATGAAGAGAGATGTTCACACAAATACAAGACCACAAGATATAAAGTGAAAGAGGATATGCGTAAAAATGGAGTGAATTTAGATACGACTGCTAATATAGATATACACTACGTAATGAAGAGGTCAAAATCGTGATACGACATCTGCAAAATTGTAGCGTTATATCATACGATTCTAATTAAAATAGAAAGCTAGTGAAGAGTTAAAAACCTTTAGAATAGTCTACATTCGAGTAATGCAGAGTATAAAATTTTGAACACAATCAGAGCGGCCCGAAGCGGGGGCATTCGCGTTTCGGAAACACGTCTGTTAAATACTTAATGCTGTATAGTCCGGTACGGTATAGCAATCTAAATACTATAGCACACAACAGCAAAAGCGAAACGGAATCTAAACAAAACAATAGAAAAACGACAAATCTTGTCACTTATGAATCTAGTTAGTTTTCCTCCCACAAAACAAAACTAAAGTAAGACAAGTGTATACATCAAACAGTGCAACTAAACTGTTTATATTAAAAATACCACAAAATCTTTCTCGTACTGTAGTTGTCAAGTCATGTCTGGTCTTGTGTTTTCAAACCGCGATAACAAACTCAAACGAGATCTGATAAGTCTATCGAATTCAGCGTTCTATAGCTTCGCTTACGTATGTATACAACATGGTTAAACAAAGCTACCGAATCCAGTGCAAATGAAAGTTGTACGTTTGTGAGCCTGGCTTACGCATGCATAACCTTGTTTGTTTTTTTGCGCGAAGTAATTTTAACTAAATTCTTGTTTAAGTTGCGTTTATGTGAGCGCACTTTAATTCACTTCTAGTACTTACAATTTCCATGTATGTTGAGGCATGTTTTGGATTTAGTATAATTAATTTCATTTCATTTTTATATATAAATGCTGAACCTCTAAAGATTAATTAAAAATTAAAATTACGTGCATGGTTTAGACTATTAAATTGTATTTTTGAACACTTATTAATTTCATATTGGTTAATATCATATCTGAGAAGAAATTCAAAGATGTATGTGTGACCAACCTTCCTCTAGATACTATTTTCTTGTACCAAGTTTTAAAAAGACAAATAACGCATTCCAAAATTAAAAAGAAAAGTGAAATGTTCATTTCTTTTCCAGGAAACTTAATAAAGATCTCGAAAGTTTTAAACAGCAAACAAGAAACGATTACATCAAGATTAAAGTTGAGGCGTTAAAAATTTAGTTCAGAGGTAAAGCTCTCTCGGACCGGGAACAATTTATTTATTCCACGGAATAATTCCCACAGTTACCTTAAACTGGATTAGCTAAAGTAAAAAATGGCAGCGGGAAATTAAATCGTTCGATTGTGAATTATTTGTCAACGGAGATATTAAAAACACCGGCAAAATTACCCTTCTTTAGTCTGGTTCATTTAGTCCAACCAAAGAGAACTCTGATTGGATCAAAAAATAGACAATCAAAAAACTTTCGTCTCCAGAACAAGTATAACCTTACCCTCCTGTAGGGTAAAAACATCTTGCTGTTTTACATTACACCAAGCATAACCAGGTACAAAAATTGCATATAGAGCTAATAAAATAAAAGCTTTTAACGAATCTCGCACAATTTTATTTTTCTTTATTTACTAGATAATAATCCAAAGAGAGCAAGTGAAATAAATTTAAGTAAACTGTATTTTGTATTAATAGACGTTTTAGTATCATCTAAGTACTGTTGTAAAAACATTGATGTTATTTATTCTTTAACTAGCTTTTGCCCGCTGCTAGGTCCGCACGGAATTAAAAAAATACCATATGAACAAAAAAGTAATGAGACTGAATGTGGATGGCTACAAAGGTAGAGGAAGACCTAAGAAAGTATGGATAGATTGTGTGAAAGAATCCTCTTTCACACAATCTAAGGCATAAGAAGGGAGTAAATTCAGATATGACGGCTGATAGAGATGTATGGAGGAGTAGTAGATACTGTGCTGACCCTCCATAGGAATAAGGGCAGGTTGATGATGATGATGATTACCTATGACAAATTTCATCATGATCCGTTCAGCCGATACCTTCTAACAAACATCCATACATCCATCCATCCATTTAAACTTACGCATTTATAATATTAGTAAGAAAAATAAATGTATATATTTTGTATAAGAGCTTTCTGTCGGGTATTTTTGTTAAGCTATGTTACCGTAAGTTGCTGCATTATTCCCTACTTCGGTGTAGGGTCCGGAGCGTGTTCCGTGTCACGTGTCACGTCGCAACGTGACAGCAATACCAACGCCACTGATGTCGTTTGTAGTGTAGCGTGATAATGTCACGCTATTGTTGATTTTGGTTATCTTGCTGGTACTTTACAAAGTCTCACTGGTACAGTTAAAGTTGGGTAATGGTCAATAAGGGCGCCCTTAGGGTAGAAAAATCTATACAAAGGGACAACTTAATTTCATCATCATCAGCTCACTATACGTCCCCACCGTGGGGCTCGGAGCCTATCCTAAGTTAGGGGTGACTTGGCCATAGTCAACCACGCTGGCCCAATGCGGGTTGGTTGACTTCATACATATCATTGAATTCTCAGATATGTCCAGTGCTTTGCCACAACCTTGACCAGGTCATCAGTCTATCTTGCAGGAGGCTTACCTACGCTGCGACGACCTATCCGTGGCCGCCACTCTAAGACTTCTCTGCCATCGACCGTCCGTCCGTCCGTTACTTACCGTACTAGTATAAATAAAAAATATTTTCCTTACGGCACAAATCTTCATTAAATTCTCAAATAATTTCCTTATCAACCATAATCAGTTGACAGTCACTTGTCAAGTAAATTGAACAAAAATTATTGTTACATAAAAACGGGACAAGAAAAATACATTAAGAAAAATCTAGCGTAGTTAAGAAAATTAATCGCTTTGCATAATTCCTATTGAGAAAACTTTATTTAATTAAGGAAACAAGAAACAACCGCATCTGTAGAAACTTGCATCGTTTCATTAAAAGCAAAACATATTAACTTCAAACCATTTTACGAATAGCAAGAAGTATTCAAGAACATTTTTTATTTTTATTTTAAATTTACAGGAAACAAAGTGATAAGAAAAAGCAAACAAAGATATAGTCGTTTTCAGATATCTTGGCGGCTCTAACTTCCCGCAAGTCGGTGCGCAAAACACAATTATAAGAGTAGCGGGGCGAAGTAAGATGCGGGGGGAGGACACTGCTCTGAGCATAATTGAAAAACGTAATACTAGTAGTATGAATTTGCTCCTGTGATCCGTGTATAACGAACGTCAACTGCTGCTTACTTAACGGTCAAAGCTGTTTTCAAATTTGAGCCAGCGCTAACCAGATATCATTAAAATAGCAAAGTGACCTATACCCCTAGATATCTCAAATAAAGTAGTATAGTTGAATACAATACAACTAAGAAATTATATTTACACATGTCATTGGCTAGACACATAACGGTAAAGTCTTTATAAAGGTAAAATTGCTTAAAAACTTTGTTATAATTTACGGTAAAAAGACAAAAGATTCAACGTACGAAAAAAACGTTTTCTCACTCTGGAACTGGAATCGGCCTCCGGACCATTGCTGAATTCACACCGTGTATTCTAGCCCTTAAGCATTTAACAATGGCCATCAAAACAAGGTTCAATAAAACAACTGACCTGAAATAATCCACATCAAGTCCAAAAAGGTTTGATTATACACAGTCGAGACAAGTGAGAGGCGAACTAAACCCGACTTAAGGCGGATTATTGACTCGTTACAGATTAATCCCATCAGTTACCTCGGAGAGGATTAGCCTGCCTCTTGCAGGCAACTTCACTAGAATTTAATCGAAGAAAAAGTTAACTAACAGATAATTTTATTAATGACTTAGTAGCGATAAATTGAATTCTATTCAATTAATTTTATGAAAAATCTTTGCTATTACGCTCTGAGTTAAGATTACTAGTGTCTGGTATCCATTTACACTGTACCCTGTTTGTAACCCAGAGGGGCAGACATACATACATGCCGGGATTCTTAACTCCTGAGCCACCGACGCGACAAAAACATATACTCATCTTTCTCAGTCCCTTTATAAAAAGCGACATACGATATATTTTTAAAACGTTGCTTCGGCAATGAAAACTGACTAAAGATTTTCCAAAATCGAATTTCCGTCAATCTTTTTAAGTTATTGTTTATCTTTGTTTTTTTCAAAGAGTATGAGAGAGAAAGCAATATTTATAAAATCGATTTTAAAACAGTGGAAACTCACCGTACTGTTTATTTCAGAATTATTTGAAAGAAACCCTACATACAAATGAAAGACAAACTTTCCTAAAAGCTGCAGTCGTGCGTTTGTTTTTTATAAACTATTCCTCCGCTTCCGAGACCATTTCAACTCTATATTAATTTGAATTCGGTAGTACATTATTATTCATTTCTCTGTATTACTCGAGTATTTAAATTTCAATTATTACTGCATGCAACTAAGATATTTTAATATGAAAAGCCGTAGAAAGCTTAGCGTAAATGTTTAACTATTTAACTTTACTTAAAAAAAAAACAATATAAAATTATAAATTTATTACAAAAATACAACAAATACAATAAAACTATTAAACACTAATTTATTATTGCAAATATTAGAATAGAAATCTTACGTCTTACTAATATTATAAACTAGCTTTCGCCCGCGACTCCGTTCCCGCGGAATTTTAAAAAAGGAAACGGGATAAAAAGTATCCTATGTCCGTATCCTGGTTCTCAACTACATACCCATGTATTTTCAGTCAAATCGGTTCAGCCGTTCTTGAATTATAAATAGTGTAACTAACACGACTTTTTTTATATATATAGATGCGAAAGTTTAGATGGATGTTTGTTTGAAGGTTCTCCGAAACGGCTCAACGGATCTTGATGAAATTTGGCACAGATGTAGAGCATAGTCTGGAAGAAAACATAGCCTACTTGTTAAGTTTTTTAATCCGCGCAGACGTAATCGCGGGCGACAGCTAGTTTACAAAAAATAGGACAACTGCAATTTTAAATAATACCGATCTCTTACCTAAGTCCAAAGTACAATTATCCTAATTTTATTTTACCGGCTATGCAACTTGAATTTTAATATCACAGGGTCACAAAAAATTAACCTAAACTGTATCACATTTAGGACAGTTTCATTTCAACGAGGTTTTCAGCAATGGTACAATTTTTTAATATTCAAAACCTGTCTTCCTGAGGACTGGCGTAACCTTTCAACGTATTACGTGATTTTAATTTGAAAAAAAAAACACACTTTTGTTTTGGAGCACAGAAAATTTCTTTTTAATGATGCGGTGCAGCTAAATACAATAATGAAGATGTTACTGGTAATCTTACTAATATTATAAATGCGAATGTTTAGATGAATGGATGGATAGTTGGTTGTTTGTTTGAAGGTATATAGATAGGTAAGAACACATTAAATTTAATTTTAATTTCTTGCGGACGGAGTCGCG
>JAOPJD010000020.1:3884756-3896156 GCA_026167825.1 Papilio polyxenes | reverse complement strand
AAAAAGAAAATCATGAAGATCTTATTAAGAAAGGAAAATTTAGAAAAGATCTACCAATCTACAATTGAAATACCTTATGAGTCCGATATGTCCTGGTCCCACGTTATGTCGGATCATAGTTTGCTTATGTCTTCCAAATTAATCTTTCATCCATCATCTTAGTCGTTAGTCCCTTCGTATTCAAACTTTTCTCCATCCATCTCCTACTAAGCCAGGGGTGTCGTGTCGTACCTTTATGTATCAATGTGCAATTTTCTCATAGAAATGTTTAAAGTGATAATAAACTTGCCATCAAAGTGACGATAATTTTGATTTCGTGATTTTTGTGAATATTTCGTAATGCAGGGATGACACATGTTTTCTTATAACTATTTCATACTGTTAGCGTAATGCATAATGAATTTTGTGTATCAGTGATGTACCTACTTAAGAGAGCGTCGATGGCTAAGGGGTTAAGCACTTGACTTGCAATCTGCAGGTCCTGGGTTCGAATCCCGCCATGTACAAATGTGTTTTTCGATGTTCGATTTACATATGTACATTTATCCGATGTTCTTACGGTGAAGGAAAACATCGTGATGCTGCACATATCTGAGAACAAATTCAATGATATGTGTGAAGTCAACCAACCCGCACTTGGCCAGCGTGGTTGAGTATGGCCTAGTCATTCCTAACTTGGGGTAGGTACCGAGCCCCTCAGTGGGGACGAATAGTGAGCTGATGATGATGATGTTACGTGCCAATGGTTCACCATCCCTGTCCTAGGCCTAACCCATTCATGTCTAAAACTAACCTTGTTATGTACCATACATCCATCCTCATAACATTATCATACCATGGATTCAATTTGATTTATTTTATAATTTAGAAGTTAATTCTCAAAATTGTCGCATCAAAATTGATTATAAGTATCTGATATACTACTATCTCATTATTTGAATGTCTTTCTCTTCGTACCAAGAAAAGTCGTAATGCTATGTGGTAAGATAGAATGTTGATATCGGAAAATTACCGCCTCTCAGTAAATCTGTTGGATTAATGTTAAATCTATTATCTCGGCTGAGACGCTTCGCTATGATAACACTGCGGTAGGAGACGGCTTTAACGATACATAGCTAAAAATATCTTACTAATATTATAAATGCGAATGTTTAGATGAGTGATTGTCAAACTTATTTCTTTCACCGCTCCCTTTGAAAATCAATTATATTTCAGAGCGCCCCTAATTTTTATTCAGCCCTAAAACTTAAAAACCATAATCTTCAATGCCCCCCATTTTTTGGGCCCCTTATCGCCCCCTCCTAGGTTTCAAACGCCCCAAAGGGGTGTTATCGCCCACTTTGAGGAACACTAGTTTAGATGGATGTTTGGTAGAAGGTATCTCCAGAACGGCTCAACGGATCTGGATGAAATTTGGCACAGATGTAGAACACAGTCTGGAAGAACACATAGGCTACTTACTTTTTTAAATTCCGCGCGGACGGAGTCGCGGGCGACAGCTTGTTGTCAATAAAGATACATTTTTTATTAACCGACCGACATGAGGATTTTCGCTTCTATGTCAATTCCGTTGTAGCGGCCTAGTGCCTAAACTATTGGACCGATTTTTTCGAGTGAGGTTTCATTCGATTTGTCTTCTTCCCTAGAGTGTCATAGGGTCATAACATCGCCACGAAACATAAACAACGGACGTAAAAAATAAAATTCTAATTTAGTGTAAAACGAGTTTGAATCTTACTGGCCATTACCTTTTTTTCATTGGTAATTATTGTGACGTTTTCGAGTATATTCTAGAATAAGCAAGTGTAACATATAGTAATACAGTTTATTCAGTTTAAATTTACGATTTTTCATTAAAAAAAAAATTGTTTTATATAACAGCCAATAACCGCTAAAGCAAAATGTCGGTATATTATCCATTAGACTCAGTTAGTCGCGTTTGAATTACCGTAGGTTATACTAGTATAGTAGAGCGACAAATTGATCTGGCCCGGTGAGAGCGGCGAGGGTATAGTCTGACAAACTTTGATTAGAACGTGTTTATTAACGACCACGTTGTAATCAAACTCTAAGAAGTTGCGTAAATTAAATCACAAATTGTAACATAACGACGAACACATCTGTGGTCCTATCACGAATATTTGTAACAATCGCCTTTGTATCTTCAATTATGTAAAAATTAGTATGAGGTTTTTCGTGTAGTAGCAACTTTAATTCAAATTTTGTCGTAGACGATACGATGGCGGTTGTCACAAACTTCTGCCGTGGCCAAAAAATGTCACATGATCCTTGTCCAATGTCTCATTTCGTGTATCATACACCATGTGTAAATGTCACGACAGTCGAAAGCCCACTTATTCACCCTCTTTTGCCTTGACCTACTTTCGACCAAGGTCAATATGTCATCTAACTTTTTTTGTTTAACCCTTGGGTTTTCATTAGTAAAATGTCGCGTCTCGGGTATTTTTTTGGGCCGATCGAATCCGTGAACATCCTGTAACACCCTGTGTCTCTTATTTTCTTAGCGACAATTATCTAATGCAGACGCAGTAGGTATATATAATTCTTTGTTTGTTATCTTTCATAATATGTAATCTGTAAGATAAAATATTTGTTTAGACTAACTTTATAGTAATAATAAATTCAATTATTACAAACTTATAAAATTACGTTTTTTAAAATCAAGTATTACTAGCATTTGCCCACGACTTTGTCTGCACGGAATGAAAAAGACGATGCATAGTACAAGATGTGGAAACCGTATATATTCCAGAGATAGGTGGCCTATGTATCATCATCATCAGCTCAGTATATTATGACCCACTGAAGGGCTTGGAGCCTACCCTAAGGGTGACTAGGCCATAATCAACCACGATGACCCAGTGCGCGTAGACTTCACACATATACCTTTGAATTATGAGATATGTGCAGGTTGCATCACGATGTTTTCTTTCACTTTCTTCCTTTTTACAAATGCTGTACTACTAAATTTCATCCAGATCCATGAAGCCGTATGGATATATTTAGTATTAGTATCAGATTAGTCGTTTAGGTAACAGTTAGGTCACAACTTAAATACATGCAAACTTATACATACACGCGATAAATCATCCACCTGTATCAGTCGAGTAAAATATAGTATATCAAGACAGATTGGCCAGTGAACTGTGTTTGATAATACACATACTGATAAAGTTGTCTTAATTAAAATTTATTTCTACAACAAATGTAATAAATAGTAATTATCATGAGGTCAAAGTTTTACTGATTACTTTAATTTTATAATAATCTTTCCACTATGAATCAAGTCAATCAATTTTGGATTGATATAACAACGGTTGCAACATTTGGTTCGTAGTATTTCAAAATTATATAAGGCAAACGAGCAAACGACCACCTGAATTCGCCGAAATAGCGAGGTGACCGTTGCCCATAGACATCCGCAAATACAGATGCGTTGCTTACCTTTAATTAACGGAGAAGAGGACGCACGGAAAGAGGATATTTCTATTTCCTATGCGTCTCCTCTTCCGCGAAATCCACTTCCTCTTCCCATCCTTTCCTAATAAGAAACAGGTAGGCAGGGAAAGAGGACTAAAATTAGGCCTCCGGCACCACACTCATCAGACGAAACGGGGAATTGCTTCCACTTCACGCCTGTCTTCTGTGTGGTCGTGATATTGCACCGGTTTTTTTTTACAATAATGAAAGGTTTTAATAAGGCTCCGATCGATTTTGCCTAATGGGGTTTTTTTTTCTTATTGGGCCGACTGATTTTAAAGATTCCATCAGCCCGATGGGAAAAAAATCCCATTGGAACAATCTTTCATTATTGTAAAAAAGACATTTTTATTTCACATATTCAAATGTATTGTGCCATGTCCATATATTTAGGATCCAGTTTAAAATGTTTGGTTTCAAGTGATAAGAAAAAATATTTTCAACGAGAAGTATTCAAATTACTTTATATCCAACTAGCTTTTGCCCGCGACTTCGTTCCCACGGAATTTAAAAAAGGAAACGGGATAAAAAGTATCCTATGTCCGTATCCTGGTTCTCAACTACATACCCATGAATTTTCAGCCAAATCGGTTCAGCCGTTCCCGAGTTATAAATAGTGCAACTAACACGACTTTCTTTTATATATACATATATATATAGATATACACAATTAAAGTTATGTTAGTAAGTTAAAATAAACAACTGATTGTTTAATTTAATGCAAGCAGTTAATTAATTTGAACTTTAGTATTTATAATCTCGTCATAATTACATTACGCATAAATGCGTCCGAAGAACATGTGATAAATGGAAAATTTATACATAAATTAGACATTATTATGTTCAGTGAAATTATGAAATACTAGCTATCGCACGCGACACCGTCCGCGCGGAATGAATAAAAAACTTAATAAGTACCCTATGTGTTCTTACAGATTATGTTCTATTGTGCCAAATTTCATTAAGATCCGTTGAGCCTTTCCGAAGATACCTTCAAACAAACATCCATCCATCCAAACTTTCGCATTTATAATATTAGTTATATGTTATTCTCCCATGACTAGAGGTGCTAGTCAGAATAAATAATACCCAACATCCGACAATTTTTTTTGTTTTTATTAATGCCGAAAATTAAAAAAAAAATATCAGAATAACCCTTTGAAAGTTTTAAATTGCTTATCAAATGTTTTATATAAGTTTATTTTAATTTAGTTGTTTGTATTTATTTCCAGAAGCCGACATGCCAGTCAAAAACGGGTTGAAGAAGTCATTGGTCGGCGTTATCGATGATGGCACCAAGACAGTCAGATTTGTGGTATGTTTATGTTCAAACATTTTAAGCAGTAGTCCCACTAATCTTCGAATATCCGACTGGTCCGGTCACAGAAGGTATACGGCAATCTCTAACTATTGGGTTTTTCGGAAAGTCATTTCGTTTTTATTTCTATTTTCTGTTTATTTCTATGTCTAAATAATGCCTTTATCAGCTCCAACCGACCTTCCAGGATGTGGTGCATCTTCGTCGATGATACACGAATCCTAAGTCGAGAAAAAACGAAATGAGTTTCCGAACGACCTAATATAATCGCATTTCGTTTGACGACTGTGTGTGCTGGAGTCAAATTTTTCTACATCTTCCCATCCTTTTTTTATAAGGAAATGTTGGGAAGGAGAGGTGGATTTGCCAAACAAAGGGTCGCATATAAATTGGAAATATTGCCTTTTTGTGTGTCCTCCCAACTGCCGATTAAAGGAAGGTCGTAACTGCAATTCCGGATATATATGGGTAGCGGTCACTTGGTCGCTTGCTTGTTTGCCACTTTTATAGTAGATTAAAAAAAAAGTAAAGACTCATGATTACATAATGTAATATCACTGGTTTACTTTTTAGTTACAATGTCCTTGTTTTTGTTTGTAAACGTAATTAGGATCGTGTCTTACGTTTTTTTGCTTAACACATATCACACAGACTGTGATATTTTTTTCTTATTTTTCACAACGTCAATGTTTTTTTTTTTGCTTCTTTTATTTAGTGGCCAGTGTGACAGATACATTAATACGTATATACTATTTTTATAAGGTGGATTTTCACTGCTGAAAGAGTTGTAGTTTTTTTTTTTTTCAAGTATTGGATGAGATGTTTTTCGCACTAGTGGTACGTCAGTGGAATATGACGGTTAGATACTATATACATTGTAAATTAACATTTATGTTATCAATCTCGCTTTGCTTATCCCACTCACTACAGACGGCGTACCAGGGGGCCTAGCACGAAAATTTGCGAAACACGATTCGGCAAATTTTCGTGCTAAGCCTCTGGTTTTCGTTGTCAAGATTGATCTTTTATTGATAGTGTTTAAACTTTTTTAGATATTCGAGGCGGAACGTTCAGAAGAATTAGCCGCTTATCAGTTAGATAAAACAGAAGTACAGCCACAAGAAGGATGGTACGAACAAGACCCTATGGAAATTTTAAATCACATAAAAACATGCGCCGACAACGCTATAGGACAATTGACTGAGTTAGGTATGTTTATGTCACCGGTAAATTATGTTTTTTGTCCACCTTTAATTTGACTAATAGTTTGATTACTGTCATGACAAATTACAGACATACTTATCTTCAAGGCCTTACATACAATGTTCAAACTTTGATTTTACCAGTATGATGTAATTTTAAATTCTAACCGATACAATGATGGAATATAAAAGATTTAGTACATAATTAGATAGCATTTTATAATAGGCTTAGATCGATTATAAACTGTCATAAACTTAATTATTTAAACAGTTGCCTGCACCTTCGTCTCCGCGGAATTAAAAAAAAATCTAGTAATAAATCTAGCCTATATCATCCGGCATAAATATAGCTTCCCAACAGTGAAATAATTATTTAAATCGATTTAGTAGTTATTGAGCCTATTTAATGTAAACAAACAATAAAATCTATTACTAATATTATAAAAGAATATGTTTATATGGATGTTTGTTAGAAGGCATCTTTGGAACGGCTCAATTGATCACACTGAAATTTGACATAGGTGTTGAACATAGTCTGGAAGAACCACATAGACTAATTAAGTTTTCTAATTCAACGCAGACGGAGTCGCGGGCGTCAGCTAGTATTCTTGATAAACTTTGAACGTTTTTTCTCATTTCAGGTTACTCTAAAGAAGACATAGTGACATTAGGTATAACCAATCAGAGGGAGACAACGATAGCTTGGGACAAATATACTGGAGTACCGCTACATCCTGCTATAGGTAATAGATAATAGTCTTAAAAGGTTTCTTATTGCTTCGACTAATCGTTGGTTTCTGAAACCAAAATCTTTTAATATTGAAAATATTGTTATCTCTCTTTCGTCAAAGATAGAGGGATGATATGTTTTTAACACGGATTTTGGTCTCAGAAACCAACGATAAATGAAAAACTTCAAGATACTTTAATAATTTTTGAATTATATTACTTATTGGCTGTTTCTCAGCGTGAAATATAAAATAATGCCTAAGTTACTTTCGCATCATCAGCTCGCAATTAAAAATCCCGTTAAATATCAATCTTTTCGGAAACCTGGAATAAACATGGACAAAAAAAGTCGAAACTTTTATAAGCGAGAGTTCAAGGGACCGCGATATTTTCTCGCTTATAGAGCTTTCCCTTTCACCCGAATTTTTCGCTTGTGGGGGTAGTTTATCCATCGTACAATGACTCTCGCTTGTAGAGCTTTTCCTTTTCACCGGAATTTTTCGCTTTTGGAGGTAGTTTATCCATCGTACAATGACTCTTACTTATACTTCTCTTTTACCCGAGTTTCTCACTTATGGAGGTAGTTTATCTATCGTACAATGAAACTGATTTTTATGAAATTTAAATGCATATTCAGTAGGTCTGAGAATCGGCTACTATCTAATTTTCAGACATATTCATCATATATTAAAGATTTTTTTAACTGCTCGCGGAAGAAGTCGCCGTCACAGTTAGTTGTATACATAAATTAACTTAAAAAATCTATAAAATAATACATTGAAAGATTTTAAATATTGATTTTTTTTTCAGCATGGAATGATATACGTACAGATAGTACAGTTGATGCTGTTCTGGCTAAGTTACCAGATAGAAATAAAAATTATCTAAAAAGTATCAGCGGGTTACCAATAAGTCCTTACTTCAGTGCTCTAAAGATGCGATGGATGAAGGATAATATTAAAGCAGTGAGACGAGCAAGTCGGGATAAGAGATTGTTGTTCGGGACTGTTGATTCTTGGATTGTTTGGGTGAGTTTGTATGGAAGATTGTATGGATTAATGAATAATCAAACACCTTGTATTCTTAACTATTCATATTTTTTAATTTGTTTTTTCTTTTTTATTATTTTAGAACTTAACCGGAGGACCTCAAGGTGGGTTACATATAACTGATGTGACAAATGCATCTAGAACTTTATTAATGGACCTCGACACATTGAATTGGGACCCTATGCTATGCAGGTAAGGTTCAAATTTATTTACATTTCAGAATAAACTTAGTTAAAATATTGAAAAATAACTATATTTTGAAATAAAGATAAATTGTATTTTTATCCTATACTAGCTGTTGCCTGTGACTCTGTCCCCACAGAATTAGAAAAATGCAAAATTTCATCAAGATCCGTTGAGACATTCCGGAGATATATTCTTACAAACATTCATCCATGCATTCATACAAATATTCGTATATATTTCTTTAATTTTGTAAAATTAATAACATTTTATAATAATGGATTTAAAAATAATTTAAGTAAAAATTGGTCTGAGAAAAAAAAAATTTTTTTTCAAAGAATTCCTTGTTTTTTTTTTGCTAGTTGTAATAATTTTAAAAAGGTATTTTTCTAAATTCCAGGTTATTCGGTATACACAGAGACTCTTTACCACAAATACGAAGCAGTTCAGAGTTATATGGAGTTGTAAAAGATGGCTCTGTATTAGATGGTATAGAAATATCAGGGGTAAGATATTAAATATTTTATTTATTATACAACTAGCTGTCTTCTGACTTCGTCCGAGTTTAATTAAAAAAAAACTTAATAAGTAGTCTATGTGTTCTTCCTGACTATGTTCTACATCTGTGACAAATTTCAACAAGATCCGATGAATTGTTCCGGAGATACATTCAAACAAACATCCATTTAAACTTTCACATCTATATCTATATATATAAAAGAAAGTCGTGTTCGTTACACTATTTATAAGTAAAGAAAGGGTGAACCGATTTGGCTGAAAATTCATGAGTATGTAGTTGAGAACCAGGATACAGACATAGGATACTTTTTATCCCGTTTCCTTTTTTAAAATTCCGCAGGAACGGAGTCGCGGGCAAAAGCTAGTTATAATATTAGTAAGATAAAATAGCTGTCGCCTGCGGCTTCGTTTGTGTGAAGGATAACTGACAGAGAAACTTGAAATAATTCAACTAATCGTGGGTTTCTTAGATAAAAAAAAACTCTATATAAAATATATCATCATCCCTGTCATTATCTTTGTCAAAATAAAGACAGCAATATGATTCTATGCTGAGGTTTTGATTTCAGAAACTCACAATTATTGGTGTTTCATTTGTTTATAAATTTTCATAAAAAAGTATTTCTCCATACAAACTTTTATCATTATTCAAAACTTCTATGCAAAATTTCAATTCCCTAGAATGTAGTTTAAGTACCCGTGGGTTTCTGAGACCAAGATCCCAGTTTAAAATATACTGTTATCTCAGTTTTGTCAAAGTTAATGACAGGGATGATTATATATTTTATACAGAGGTTTTGGTCTCAGAAACCAACGGTAAGTCAGTTACCGTTGGTTTCTGAGTTAGTTTCTTTTTTTATCTATATCCACGGAAAAACCCGGAGGGGTTATATGGCAAGAGGGTTCACTAAAAGCAATAATTTTTTTCTAAAGTCTCTGATTTATAAAATTAGTAAAAAAAACTTTGTAACTAATGTATTTGACAGATGTTAGGTAATCAACAAGCGGCGCTGGTAGGTCAGAACTGTCTGCAGGCTGGCCAGGCCAAGAATACATACCGCAGCGGCTGCTTCTTGTTGTACAACACTGGCACCAGGCGGGTTCACTCAACACATGGACTTATTACTACAGTCGCATACAAACTGGGTCCTAATGCACCCGTTGTTTATGCTCTAGAAGGTATGTTAGCTTCCTGTTAAAAAAATAAATTGTCTATGCATATTCTAGAATATGATCTGTTTATGTGTCAAATTTCATCTAGATCCGTTGAGTGGTTCTGGAGTTGTGAGGTAACAAATATATGTACAATCGAGGAAATTCACGGTTTGCAAGTTACAGAAAAAATACTTTGTTCCTTACAACGATATAAACTCCTCACCCCTTTTTAGTGTTTCGTACCTCGAAAGGAAAAAACTGAACCTTTATATGATCACTTTCTTAACCGTCTGTCTGTCTTCGTTTTTAAATTAACCAACTAGGTAACTGTGATTTGCGCAAACAACGAGATAATAGTAAAAAACAATTATTAGTGTAACAACTACTAACTTTATTGTGTACAGGGAAATTATAAAGCTGCGTACTATTAGTAATTGTTTGTGCGTTGTTATCTCAATGTTTATGAAATGTTCAAACGACTGGTTTTTAATATGAAACACCGCTACTTTCTCTGAGTGTACATCAAATTCACTTATATACTTTAAACGCAACTATACAACGGTTTTTAGAATATTTGTTTGTGCGTTTGTTTGTAAATTTTCCCATTTATAATATAAGTAAGTATTATGTAGGTTCGATAGCTGTCGCCGGAGGTGCCATGAAGTTCCTGCGAGACAATCTGAAGCTGATGAAGGACGTGGCGACGGAGACGGAGCAGATCGCGGGCCAGGTCTTCTCTACTGGAGATGTCTACTTTGTGCCCGCCTTCAGCGGATTGTACGCGCCCTACTGGAGGAAGGATGCCAGAGGGTGAGATGTTTTCTTTTTTACTACAGTTTGTATCTAAAACACCTTCTTAGGAGGTTAGTGATTTATATATATAACAAAATTGGAGTGTTTGTATGTAATATAGAAAAAAAAAACTCATTTTTATACATGATTCATGTCTGTCTGTCCGCAAGGCAGCATATGTTCCGGGTTAACTCTGGAACAGCTGGACGTATTTTGACGGAACTTTGATTGGAATGTAGCTGATGTATGTGGGGATGTTATAGGGTATTTTTTTTATTCCCCGCGAACAAAGTCGCGGGCGATCGCTAGTTTTATACCAATTTTATACAATCTATTTTATGAATAACTAGCTTTTAAGCGCGACTTTATCTGCAGTAGACTATTTGTACTTCTATATTATTTTCTAAATCTATTCCAAATTTCACTGAAATCTATTTTTGTATATCCATCCATCCAATAAACATCCATCCAAATTTTCAAATTTATAATTTTTGTAAGAAACATTAGTATTAAATATCTTATCTTGAAGTATTCTTGAGTTTCCTTTTATATAAATTTCAGGATAATCTGTGGTTTGACAGCATTCACCACAAAGAACCACATCATCAGAGCGGCGCTGGAAGCTGTCTGCTTTCAGACTAGGTGACATTTTTAATATTATTTCTTAACTGATATAAACAATTGGAATAAAGTGATATCACGAAAAGACTTATAAAGAACAAATAAGTGACATTATGAGAGTTTTCATTATTTTTTCAACTTGCATAAAAACATATACTACATAGGAGGCAGAGGTCCTAAGAAATTGTAAAATTTTGTGCAGTGGTAGACGTCAGCAACATCAGTTGCAGGAATTGTTCTCGCTCAGTGAAATACCCAGAGCTGGGCATTAACTCGTTAATCCGTTAATCGTTAATTAACGAAGTTAACATTTTGCTTAACGGATTAACTT
>JAOPJD010000020.1:3787577-3799476 GCA_026167825.1 Papilio polyxenes | reverse complement strand
TAATTTCCACTAAACGAGTCGCGCGACTTCGACTGTATATGCTATTTCCACTGGCGCTGGAGTCGTGCGACTAAAAATTATTAAAGTTGTAAATATGATCAGTAATAACGATATGTTGATTAAATTTAATGTCTGTTGTGTATAATAAATATTAATTAAAACATTGAATTTTTACAATAATTATGTTGTTTTATTTTTTATTATCTAATTAAAAAAACAGTGATAAATGTCAAGAAAAGTACCAACGTTTCATAATTATAAGGCCGCGGGCACGTAATTAGCGACGGAGCGTCGCGTTGTAAACAAAAATATTACTCAGCTCCCGCTCGTTTCGTGCGCGTCTTTGTATTATAATTTTGTTTACATCGCCCAGCTCCACCAGTCGCGCCGATCTGCACGACGTTTGTGTGCCGCGCCCTAATACATACTTGATATTATTATTGAAAACGTTAATATCATCATCATTCATCATCAGCCCACTATACATCTCCACTGAGGGGCTCGGAGCCTACCCCAAATTAGAAATCATTAGGCCATAATTAACCATGCTGGCCCAGTGCAGGTTGGTTGACTTCACACATATCATTGAATTTCTTCTCAGATATGTGTAGGTTGCATCACGATGTTTTCCTTCACCGTAAGAACGCCAGATAAATGTATATATGTAAATCGAAAGTCGAAAAACACATTGGTACATGCCGGTATTCGAACCCAGGACCTGCAGATTGCAAGTCAAGAGCTTAACCCCTGAGCCACCAACGCTCTCTTATAGAAAACACACACTTCAAAACACCACTCAATTCCATTAAGTGGGATAGTACTTTGACATTGGAAGAGATTGTCTGTTTTAATTACGATCGTGTCAGGAAAAATGGTACAAATATTTATCACAGAAATTGTAGTCGCACGCGATCAGTCGCACGATTGATCAGATAAATTGGTTATACTCGAATTAACTAATATTACTATACATATAAAGTACAAATTCACTGAAATTGTTTAAATTGAAATTTTGATTAATAATTCTAGTTGTGGCATTGTTGAATATACATACAGTGAACCGCAATTGTTATATTTCAGAGTCCCTTGCTCTATAATCTAACACACAAATTGCTTTCATTTGCCTCATTGTTCGAAGAGGTATAATTGTTTTGGTCGTGTTCAATTAATTTAATAACGTTGTCACTGTTCGAAATAGTTAAACAGAATTATTTGAATGTTTTTGTGTCAACTATAGGTATCTGATAAAATAATTATTCGTAATTATCTCAGATATTATAATTTTGGTGTATAAATAGACAAAGATATCTGACCCGGTGGGCATAAGTCAAGAAAAAATATTTATTAATCATAATTATTATGTAAGCTTTTTATATGGGTGGCAAAACAACAACGACAATTTTTTAACGTTAAGTATGAGTGTGGAAGGATACACCGGTAGAGGTAGGCCTAGAAAGAGATGGATTGCGTGAAAGGTTACATGATCAAGAAGGTGGTGACGGTGGAGATGTCAGACAGATTGATTTGGAGGACGGAAAACTGGTGCACCGTCCTTACGTAAGTGTGACAAGGTCAGGGAGATGATCATAAGGTGTCAAAAGAGCGAGCGGTAATCATAATTCGCCGAAATAGAGTAGCGACCACTGCAATTTCAGATACGTTGCCTACCTGTTATTGACGGAGGTAGGGACGTATTAGAATAAAATATTTTACCTTCATACGCATTCTCTCCTCCGTCAAATCCACTTCCTTATAAAAAAAGGGTGGGAATGGAAACAGGACTAATATTAGGCACGGCACAACCCAACCAGCTGACTAGCGCCCTCCTCGCAATGTGCAAAAAATGTCATAAGTTCCGTTTTGTACAGTAGTTGTCATGTCATGTTTATTATTTTCTGTAATTTCCTATATCCATGTAGATGTTACATATTTCGGCGACAATAGTGCCTCTTTCACAGGGCCAGATATCCATGTATGGCTATGTACTTTGACAATAAAATATTGGGTGTGTTTACATGGACAATGTCGGAACGGGTCTCTAGTTACCACACCGGAATAAGGAAGAACTACAATCGCACTTAATGGATCTCTCAATTAATGTATGCGGGTAATATAATTATATTAAATTAAGATCCACTTACCCAAATATAGCACGGGTGCAAATAATAAATTAAAATAGTCGTAATAATTAAGTGGAATATATCACTATTATAAATGCGAATGTTTAGATGGATGTATGTTTGTTTGAATGTATCTACGGAACGGCTCAACGGATCTTGATGAAATTTGGTAGAGATGTAGAACATAGTATAATTTCACAAATTAACAATGATTAAAAATAATTGTTGATTTGAGAAATTATAGATTTCTATATTTCCAAATGCGAGTGTAATAAAAATATCAAATTTTATTGACTTTAATTTATTTATTTTCGATTACATCACTTTTTAAAGTTATACTTTTGATGTCCAATTTAACTATGTCAATCTATAATAAAATTGGAGTGTCTGTATGTAATTTCGAAAAAATATTTATCGTACTCATGGTGTATTTGCAAGGTCGCGTTTGTTCGTGGTAATCTCCGGAAGGGCTGGACTAATTTTGACAGGGCTTAGACGGGAAGGTAGCTGATGCACGTAGGCTTAGGCCAATATTAATTCTGCTCTGATAAAGTCGCGGACGACTGCTAGTATTAATTGAAATTGATTAAATGGTTCTGTAATGTTACAGACTTGGTTTTGGATGGATGGGGATGGATGGATGTTTGTTTGAAGTTATGTCCAGAACAGCTGAACGGATTTAGATGAAAATTGGTACAGATGTATAATATTATGTTTTTTTTTAATTCCTTGCGGACGGAGTCGTGGGCGACTGCTAGTTTTAAATAAATAAAACGTTAGTAAGCCGCGGTTCCATTACGGGATACTTTTAAAAAGCGATTTATTACTCGTTAACGTATTTGAAAAGCACGTTTAGGGATACCAAATTATTTTATACCGAACAATTATGTTTAGGAATAAACATAAAAATTCTATTGGCTTTTAAAATTAACTATTATAATGCCTTTTTTACAATTATTTATCCTTAAATTACGATTATTTCATAGAAAACTCTATTCAATAATCTATTTAAACATTGTAAAAACTATATGACATTATGATATTTAGCCGACTTCATATTATGTAACAAACACTGCAGTATGATTACTAGACACTAACAGTGGTAGATCCCGCAACAACAATATTTGTTAGGTGCACGAATTGGCTTCGACCGGTGAAATACCACGACCACACAGAAGACAGGCGTCAAGTGGAAGCAATTCCGCGTTTCGTCTGATGAGTGTGGTGCCGGAGGCCTAATTTTAGTCCTCATTCCCTTCCCACCCTTTTCTTATTAGGAAAAGATGGCAAGGGGAAGTGGATTTGGCGGAAAAGGGGACGCATAGGAAGGAGAAATATTATCTTCCTGTGCGTCCACTTCTCCGTTGATTAAAGGTAGGCAACGCGTCTGCATTTGCGGATGTCTATGGGCAACGGTCGCTTCGCTATTTCGGCGAATTTAGTTGGCCGTTTGTTCGTTTGCCACCTTTTGGAATAAAAAAAAATGTGCCTCTATTCAGATTTCTTGAAATTAATCTACATTAAAAATCTCTTAACGAATATGGCTATGTTAGTAAATCGTTCTACTAATATCATAAATGCGAATGTTTAGATGGATGGATGGATGGATGTTTGTTTGATGGTATATCCAGAATGGCTCAACGGAACTCGATGAAATTTGATCATAGTCTGGAAGAACACATAGGCGTTTTTTAAATTCTGGAGTCGCAGGCTACAGATAGTTGAATTATAAATAAACAAATGAATAAAATTGTGTCATTTGTTTTGATAAGGAAAACAGTTGAATAAATAATTCAGTCTTTAGTCCGAGCACGTAGCGTGATGATCACAAAGAGCTCGATTACTCGCTAACACACGGATTTATTCAATCTACGCAATGTTGAAGCATTTTATTTTTCAAGCGAAGAAACATTACATTTATAGCGACTGTAGAGGATAGTTTGGATAGCCTTTAATATCTGGATTCTCAGTTTGAATTAATACTTTTGTTTTATATACAATGCTATCTGAACCAGTCGGCATAAGTCAAACTAAATTATGACAGATCACTAGCGTCCCCATGTCATCGTCCAAAAATGTCATGAGATCCTCTTTGTACTATAATTGTCATGTCGTTTTTTCTTATATATAATTTTCTATGTGTAAGTAGGTTTCATATATATTCTTAGAGAACCAACGGAGATAGCAGCGCCTCTCATTGGATCAGATATCCTTAATTGACTATAATGTTATATGGAAGTGAAATGAGTTTGGATATTGATGCTGTTAAATTGAAATTATTAAGAACTTTAAATTATTAAAATCATATCAATTTTCGTACAGAGAAGTGTGTTTTTTAGGACATTTTAAAATTCAGTAGGAGTAAAAGTTATAAATCTGTTATATTTGCCAATGTGTTGGTGTATCCTTTCCTTCCTTAGTTGTAGACCTAAGGTTAACAACGTATTATAAATAAATAAAAAGTAGCTATCTTATTGATATTATAAATGCGAATGTTTGGATGGATGGATATTTGTTTGAAGGTATCTCCGGAACGGCTCCATGGATCTTGATGAAATATGGCACAGATGTAGAATATAGTCTGGAAGAACACGTAGGCTACTTATTAAGTTTATTTTTTTTTATCCCGCGCGGACGGAGTTGCAGGTGACAGCTAGTTGACTATAAAAGCCTAGACCTAGATAGATCGAAGACTAATTCATGGTAATTCTGTTGATTTAATATAGTTTGTACAAAATTACTAGGCTACATAGTAATAATAGTTATGAAAACACATTTAGTTTTCAACACTAAATACCGTTTGCTCGTTAACAAAGTTGAAAAGGGGGAAAACAGTAATTGGGTCGGCTCCTCGCAAACGTAATTCATCTCTTTTATTTAGCTTGCATTCAATGCTGGCCAGCAAAAACCACTCGGCGGCACGCAGTTCTAGAAAAACCTTTTTGTTTTCAAAATGAATAATTAATACAGCTATAGTTAGTTGTTATTAATACGAGATATTTTAGCAGTCATAACAAATTAAAAAACACAAAACATCTGATGATGCTGCGGTGTAGATTTTTTTTATATCAAATGGTGGCAAACGAGCTAACGGTCACATGGAGTTGCCGAAATAGCGAGGCGACCGTTGCCCATAGATATCCGCAAATGAAGATGCGTTGTCTGCCTTTAATCAAAGGAGAACACACAAGGAGGATTTTGGATGTGTGGTCGTGAATTTTCACCGGTCGAGCCATCCCATTTGTGGATCCAACAAATATTGTTGTTGCGGGATCTACCACTTATAGATAATAGTATAATGATCACTTCAAAATCGATTAGATCGTTTTGTTTGATAAAGTGAACTCAGGCCTGCCAACTTTCTAATGTTTGTGGTCACATTTATAATCCTACTATCCTAAATAAAGGTTAACATTTATGTCACTTTATATCAATTAAATAAGTGTTTTTATTACCTTCTTCCATAAAACAAACAACACAACTTACGCTTTAACCCAGAGCGGTAATGACATTAAAAAAACATCGCAGATATAAAAGATCCTCTACAATAAACTATCACGGTTCTCCGTAAGTTATTATTCGTTTGAAAATAAAAACAATTTAGTTTATTGAGCGTATTCAATTCATTCATAAGTAAAGGATAATCTATATATTTAAAAGAAAGTCGTGTTAGTTACACTATTTATAACTCAAGAATGGCTTAACCGATTTGGCTGAAAATTGGTGGGCAGGTAGCTTAGAACCAGGAAAAGGACATAGGATACTTTTTATCCCGTTTCCTTTTTTTTTAAATCCGCGGGAACGGAGTCGCGGGCAAAAGCTAGTTGTTAATAAAAACCACGAGACAGCTGGCGTTTAGACTCGGTTTATGGGGCAAGTGAAACAGTGTCTATTGTATGTACATTTTTATAAAAGAAATAATTTACTGAAGGATTATTCTGCGATAGACGAATTGATTGTTTCTTAAATATGCTATAATTCGTATGGAAATGTATACGTATGAATGAAGATAATAAATGGAGGAAACGCATAATTTGATGTGTCACGAATGCTACAGTGGTAACCCAAACACTTAAGCGCTAGGCTTATGGCGTTTCAAAATGGTAAATGTTTCATAATAGCAAAATTTAATTTTATATACTTAATATTACAATTTAGTGTGTAACAATGTATATAAAGATAAATAGGTAATATACTAAATGTGTGTAAAAGTGGGAATAGAGGAGTAAATTCCCTTCATTCGTAAATACCGCCTTTCATTTTCCTTAAAGTACTTCCGTGTGAAATATTATACGAGTCGTGACCCACTTAAATTTAATCAAATGAAAACAAAGTTGAGTTATACCATTTTACTTCGGCATGAATTATGAGTTACTACGTTTTATGACAGGCCTCTCCTGTCTGTTTCCATTCAATTACTTAGCAATTATTGGAAAATATACGGAGTAAAAATTGAAAAGAATTTTTGACTATAAAAGCACTGAAGAAATTATATCACCATTTTTTTTACCTAATATTAAGTAAAACATATTAAAAAATAACACTTATTTTGTTTTCATTGTATGTTTTATTAAATATATACAAAATGGCATGACCACATAACATGAATAAAACCTTAAAATTCAAAATAATTTTGTTATATATGCGTTACCTCACAAGGTATCCCAAAACAACGTACCATAATAGTTGGAAGTAACCGTCCATGTCAAATTCAAATTGAGATCGTTCTGAATTTGCATCAAATTTCGCTGTAAATAATTCCCGAGGCAATAACCTGGTCCCCGTATATTACAATGCAAAAGCACCTTCGGGACCTGAGTACTGGACGGTAAAGATATGCATGCTTTATTACCTCAGTGCAGAATTAAAATTATCTATTCTACATTATTCGTAGCAGTCTACGAAAAACCGTAGCACCCAGTCTAACACGTTACAGTTAATTAAAAAAAGTACTGTTATGACTCTTTGGAGAAAATCTTAGAATTCATTTAAGTTGAACATATTTTCAGTTGTATATTGCTTAAATCTGTGTATCAATATTTTAAGATTTAAATCACTTCCCGTGAGTATTTTAGGTACACGACACAAGAAGGAAGGACAGGAAGTTGATGAATAGAAATTAGACTGTTATCTTACTAATATTATAAATGCGAATGTTTAGATGGATGGTTTGAAGGTATCTCTGGAACGGCTCAACATAGTCTGGAACACTTAAGCTACTTAATACGTTTTTTTTTTAATTCCACGCAGACGGAGTCACGACAGCTAGTTACATAATAATGTAAAATTACATTAGTTTATAATAAGTTCACATCCGTTTACGTGGAAGTTCGATTTCAGCATTATTGGAAAGCTTTATAAAGTTTAGTTTCAACTTAGTAACGGTTGGGATACAAATCACGTAACTTGAATCCTGTTAAAAGTTTTCTATTCCCTGGCTGATATACTATAATGGTATTTAAGTATACAAGAAACTTTGTTTTATTTAATAACCAGCGCTCGCCCGCGAAGTTGTTTGCGTAGAAAAAACTAGCCTATAATAAGCTCGCATACATCAGCAACCTTTCCGTTAAAATTCAGTTGAAATCGGGCCAGCCGTTTTGAGGATAACCCGGAACAAACGGCGGTTCGTGGACATACATACAATAATTTAAAAATTGGTACATCGTTATAAGTAAATTAAATACATCATACATAGATGTCTTCTCAGTCACGTAACGCCCACTGCTGGGCATAACCCTCCCCAATGATCGCCAGATGATCGGTTCTGGGAAACCTGCAGTCAGCATACTCCCGCAACCTTGACGAGATCCGCCGCCGAATATAGATGTCTACTAAAAATGTTTTTTTTTTTTTCGATATCACATATAGACAATCCAATTTTATTATTTGTATACATAGACAGATGTATTTTATAATATAATGTTAGTTACATTCCATTTACATTTAGATAACTGTCTAAGACTATACAAATAAAATTTAGAAAATAAATAAAATAAATTGAAATCAAATAAATAAACTTTTCTAGTGAAAACTTTTTTAAGCAAAGTTGTTTTTATAAGAAAATATGTAAATAAAATTAATGAAATGATTTTTTATAAAATTTTTTGTTATTATATAAATTGTATACATAATAAATAACTATTTAATAAACAACAATATACTGATGAGTTGAATCAATTTGCGTTATTATGTTCACTGGATAAATAATTAAATATCCGCCAACGGCTGTAATAATTACTGGCAAATATTAACATTCAATTTATTATTCTACTAGTTGTTATTTTTATTTATATACTTAATAAAAGAGCAATAAGAGATATAAATAAATAAAAAAGTAACCAAACAAGTTTTTTTTTAAGTTTACATTTTGCATACCCCCTGGAATTATTTATTCTTTTCTGAGCCTTTCATAGATGTACTAGTGGTTTGTGGATTATCCGATTACGGGACATCCTGTATAAGTTCTTTAAAGAATTTTAATTATTTGAAAGTAAATACAGTTAAGGAGAAATGTTTTCCAAGATAAAAGATAAACACGTGAGACCTTGTGCTATGTTATCTCAAGTTACGACCTTGTGCCTGTTTACACATCGTATCTGTTTTCCCAGTCCACATAGGACGGTGTTCGCACGCCCTTTGCTACAATATTACCATATCGTTTTTCGACATCGAGCCGTCAAATTATATTGTGTGCTAAATTTTACTGAATATTTTGACTAAATATACTTACCATGAAAAGAAAGTATTAGAGTTTTAAAATCGTTATCTTCAAAAATATTGCAGTTAGAGTATTTAAATGAAAACCATTTTATTATTGAACTAGCAGTTGTCTGCGACTTCGTACGCGTGGAATTAAAAAATCTAGAAATAAATATAGCCTATGTCAACCGGAAATAGTGTAGTTTACCAACAGTGTAAATTTTTATCAAATCGGTTCAGGAGTTTCGGAGCCTATTCAATGGAAACAGACAACCATGTTTATTATTTTCTTATAAGCTATAATTTATTGAAAACTACTAAAAACTTATATTTAGTATTATAGAGAATAGAATACTTGTATCCTATGTGTTCTTCCAGACTATGATCTACATTTATGCCAAATTTCATCGAGATCTGTTGAGAACATCCATCCATCTAAACTTTTGCATTTATGATATTAGTAGGATTTGTTTTGAGTTGACTCTTGATTCTACGATGACTAATACATTGTTTATACAATGTATTGTAAAATCTCGAGTATGGTAACACCTGCATTACAACAATATTGCCATCCCATTATCTATGAATAAAACAGTAACAGCAATACATTTCGTAATCAAGTATAAAAACATTTCAGACAGAGTTCTATTAAATCTGTAAAAATATTTTTATTTCAATAAATGTTTTTTTTTTTAACAAAAAGGGAGATGAAAATATGTTTTTATACAAGTGTTTCGATAGTGGAAACTCAAGGCCATTGGTAACTTTATAAGTCTTGTAAAATAAAATAATAATAAGTTACGTATTACTTGAGTTAAAGCAGGGAAAATGCAATAAAAGAAAACCCCTGTCAATGTAGGAAATGGGTCTTTTACAAGGGTTTAGAAAATGTAGTTTATGCTCGTTCGATGGGGATATAAATTGTGGTGTGGATATGGGTTGGTATCTTTTTTGGTGTTTGTGGTAGTTAATAGGGTAAATGGTATTTGGTTAAATTTGATTAAATAGACCATTTTATTTATGGTTCATTAGCTGTTGTCCGCAACACTGTGTTCTTGGAATAAAAAAAACCTTAATAGTCTCCGTCCGCGTGGAGTTAAAAAAAACTGAATGAGTAGCCTATGTTTTCTTCCAGACTTTGTCATCTGTGCCAAATTTCATCAAAATCCGTTCAGCCATTCCGGAGATACCTTCAAACATCCATCCATCTAAACATTCGCATCTTATATATATAAAAGAAAGTCGTGTTAGTTACACTATTTATAACTCAAGATCGGTCGAACTGATTTAGCTGAAAATTGATGAGGAGGTAGCTTAGAACTAGGAGACGGACATAGAAACTTTTTTATCTTGTGCGCATTTTTTTTATTCCGCGCGGTCGGAGTCGCGGGTAAAAGATAGTTTACAATATTTGTAAGATAAGAAAATTTTACGTAATAGTGGTTTTTACAAACACATCTAAACACTTTTTCAACTAATTAAGGCAGATAATTTTACCATTCGCATTTCGATTTGCATATGATCTTCAAACGATTATTTTTAAAATACACAAAAGAACGTACAACATCCTAACTTGAATTTCTAAAGGAAAAAAAATGTATGATATTTTTGAACGAGTTATTTGTCATCCATATTGGTGCCAGTGTAGAATACACCCGACTTATTCCTTTGTGACGTGGTTTACACACTTCAATGAACGAAGCTTTCCAATATAAAGGCGACATACATGTCTATAACATAGGTTTGTATAAACATACATCAAAAACCTGCGTTTATTAAATGGAATCTTTATTTGAAAGTAATGTTGACTTCGAATTTATACGAATGGTGAATTTCCTACTGATTGCTATAAATGGGAATAGTAAATTAACATCTTAAAAGAAAACTAACTATTATTCTATTTTTAAACATTAATATTTTTAGTTGAAATACTTGTTTAAAAACATGTTGTTTTAATCTATCCTTTTAAACCTTTTAAATCTTTTTAAACCTTTTAATCTATCTTATATATATATATAAAAGAAAGTCGTGTTAGTTACACTATTTATAACTCAAGAACGGCTGAATCGATTTGACTGAAAATTGGTGGGCAGGTAGCTTAGAACCAGGAAACGGACATAGGATAATTTTTACCCCGTTTCTTTTTTTTTATTTGGCGCGAACGGAGTCCCGGGTAAAAGCTAGTCATTAAATTAATAAACATCAAGAGACATGCAAGAGAGTTATGAGTGTGAACAACCGCTCACGGTCGTGTTGGTTCGAAAATATTGCATTTTTGTCGTGAACAGTATCCTAGCACCAGCTTAAAACTTAGTTGGTAAGGTTACAAAAAATTAGTAAAGTTGTCGCCCATGATTTCATCAGTGTAGGATTAATTTAAGTAGCCTAAGTTAATTTCGGACACATAAGCTACTTTTCAGTATAAGTCCCGTCAAAATCGGTCCAGCTGTTTTGAAGATTACCCGGATTACAGACGAAGAGACAGACAGGCAAACATATTAAGAATTGATTTTTCGTCAAAGTTTAAACACGTCTTGTGTGAGAAATATGTTTTTATTTTAGACACTCCAATTTTATTAAGCGTATACCTTTAAAGAAATAATGATAACAACATGTTTTTATACAGGTCTTTTCACAGTGGAAACGTAACAATTGTTTTTCTTTGCTCCGTTGGTCGCGACAGAACAGAGATCGATCAGAGTCAACGCCACTTGTATCGTAAATACGATCTGTAAATAACAGAGACAAATTGTCGAGGGTTAAATTATTATATTAATATTTCTGTATAAAATAAAACTGAAAATTTTATAATACATATAACATTACCCTTTCATTACATAAAGGTAACAAATTTTATACGACTGAAATAAAATTGTACATTAAGTTACTCAAATTTGAAAAAAAATGAATACTTAATTACATTTCTTTTCCTACAAATTTTGATATAAACATGTATTTAGGATATGTTTTGAAATCTTACAATTATTATTTGAATAACAATCTTACTAATATTATAAACTAGCTTTTGCCCGCGACTCCGTTCCCGCGGAATTTAAAATAAGGAAACGGGATAAAAA
>JAOPJD010000020.1:1800273-1810413 GCA_026167825.1 Papilio polyxenes | reverse complement strand
TTTTTAATCCCGCGCGACAGCTTGTATTAAAAAGTAAAGTAAGTTTCGTAAATTATTAATAAGAGTTAGTCTATGTGTGTCCCTCCAAAAGAAGTTAAAATTGTGTCATTGATTGAAAAGGGTGCTCACACCGGGTTTAATGTATATTTTCTTTTGCTAATACATAACAATATTTGTATCAGAAATTACCTTTCCTTCTTCCAACTATAGCTTAGATATAACTATATTTTTGTAGGGTAGTGGGATCTTGCAGTTAATGATTGTAAAAACAGAACTACATTATAACATTATTGTAATAAAACAAAGAAAATGTCAGATATTATATCTATTGACCCTTTTATCTAATTACTTATTAATTAATCGTCTATGTGAGGTCGTGGGATCGTAATGTCTATTACGTATCAACTTCCACATAATGCTTTATTTATTAAATTTTTAAATAAGAGTTTGTCAAAATCTTAACAATCTTAATTAAATTACCAGTAGGATATCTTAATAAATGATTGGATGGATATTTGTCATAATCTCAATAACGGCTGGTATAAATGGTTCGCTGAAATTTGTCATAGATGTACAACATAGTCTTGAAGAACACATAGGCTACTTATTATCTTTTTTTAATCCTTCGCGTAACGATTTACAACCGATAGCTAGTATTTTATAAGCTTGTCCCAAAGAGATTTTATTCTCAAAAAACTTAATAAATAATCGATGATTTAGTATACGGTAATTAATTATTGAGATGGGTTTCTTATCATTGTGACGTCATAATGATTGTGACTGCACGAGTCGGATAAAGTACTCATTGATTCCTCTTTGTTGTACAATGAACTTTAGTTGCACGTGCATTATATTGAACTTGTCTTTGTTCCATGAAGCCTATCATTATCGTGACAAGTTCAACTAATAATCATTTTAAAACAGTCTAGGAAAGAATATTGGATAAAAAGAAATTTGCCTAGCATATATCATTCAATATTACAATGAAACCTAAAGTTATAATCATTAATCTAGAAATTACCATATTCTGATAATTGCTACGTTTTTAGAACAAACATCACAAAACTTTCATTGATGGGCTAATTTGCCATGTCTCAGTCGTTGGCTATAAGACATTGTACATTTAGAATATGATATCTACACTAAGGACTATTTATGTTAACATTTAACAATTGTGAGCAAAAGTAAGTTAATAAAAACTTGTTTATGATAGGAAAATTGCATGTACATTATATGTATTTTGAAATATCATGGCGGCTCAGTGTTATCGGCGCCATTTGTAGTACCCTCTCCCCGCATTACAGCCCGCTACACCTAAATTCCGAGCCACCAAGATATTTGACAACTTCAATATGTTATTGTTCAGGAGGAAGAAGGTACATGGGGAGAGAATTTCAAGTCGCATCACGACAGCAAGCCGCGTGGCAATGAGGCTGTCTCACTCGATGTCTCCTTCCCAGACGCCGATCAAATCTATGGTGACTTTTAATTCATGTCTTAAATAAAAACTTTCCTTAAAATTATTATTCAGTGACATTTTGCATATTTTAAAATATAGAATTAAATTTAAAGATTTCATATCAATGAACTAGATGGCGCCACTTCTGTTTTAAATCGCGCTATAGAAGTTTAAAGATTAATAGAAGAAGAAGGTTAAAGGAAAATTAATCCTATGCTATGTTTTATATTACCAGGTATACCGGAACATACGGACAAGTTTTCTCTCCGTACGACGACGTCCGGTGAGCCATATCGTCTGTACAACTTGGACGTGTTTGAATATGAGCTGGACAGCAGGATGGCGATATATGGCGCGGTACCTGTACTATATGCACATGGGTAAGCTTAATTATTGAATTAAATTTCTGTCTTTATTACATTCCTAAAAAAAAAAACATGTAAAAAGTCCCCCAGTAGATTAAAAAGCGTTATGCTAAATCTCATGAGTCAGACCTTCGCTCGTACAATATTGATTCCTGTAAGAAAATAGAAAAATTTACAGATTTTTTTAATGTGATGTTATTATTACACTTGTCTAAAGCATTCTCTTAAATCTGGCTAATTTAAGTCTATGTTTCTAAAGAAAACTAAAAAAATCCTACTGACCAATAACTTAGGGGAAGGATATAAAACAAATGCCACCTTAATCGTGAAATTTTTACAATCGGTAATGCTCCGTTATCAAGGAATTTACAGACCAAAAATATTCATCATCAGCTCACTACAAGTCCCCATAGAAGGGCTCGGAGCCTACCCTAAGTTAAGGGTGACTAGGTCATAGTCAACCACACTGGCCAAGTGCGGGTTGACTTCACACATATCATTGAATTTATTCTCAGATATGTGCAGGTTGCATGTTTTCCTTCATCGTAAGAACATTGGAGTGAAAATATTACCCTCCTTTTTTAGTCGGGGTTAAAAGATTTCCTTTTAATTGACAGATCAAAGCGGACAGTGGGAGTATTCTGGCATAATTCAGCTGAAACTTGGGTAGATGTTGTCAATTATGCTGATGGTACTGTTGTCTCGTCCCTTGTCAATCTGGTGACAGGTGGCCATAAGAGACGTGTTGACGCAAGGTTAGTACACCACTTATATGTCCCCGATACTTTGTTAAATTAAATTTATAATATTTTGAACCTAGTCACGATTTTTCTCTCGCTTATGGAAGTTTCTCTCTAATCCGAGTCTCTCGCTTATGGAGGTTTCTCGCTTATATGATATACTGTTTGTCACAAAACTATTAAAAAACAATAACTAAAATATTTTTATACAAAATCAGTCATCAATTACAATACTTTATTTTTTGAATTAAAAAAAATGTGTAATGGCTTCCTTTTATGGAAACTAAAGTCCCTCATTTCGTTTCGGTTTTGGATTGAGAAGGAAAAAAAGCAAAACAATGTTACTTAGATAGAGTAAAATTATCTCTAAAATCTAGAACATTCTGAACGGATTTTTTGTTAATTAATTCAAAGTTGTGTAAGTTTTGCCTTAAAGTAGACCATAATGGAACTCTGTAGTCCGTTATGTATGGACACTAAGGCTAAATTAATGTCATTTAATGTTGATTTATAAGAGTATTTGTTTGTAAGTTACTCTTGCAATATAAAATGGCGACAAACCACTGTATTATATCCATTAAACTTATAAAGTAACATTGTTTATAAACTATTAGCAATCGCCCGGCGCAGATTTTAAAAAAAAGTAATAATGTAGTCTATGTGTTCTTCTAAACTTATTCTTTATCAGTGCCAAATTTCATCAAGATCCGTTCAGCCGTTTTGGAGATACCTTCAAACAAACATCCATCCATCTAAACTTTCACATTTATAATATTAGTAAGATTTGATTATGACACTCCCGGGGAATGACACATTTAAAAATCTGTTTACAGTTTGTCAATGTATCATATTTTAATAATTAATTTAATTATTTAACAGCAACTAATAACCAGTAAACGGTAATTGAAACAAAAATAAACTAAAACTGAAAACAACATCAGTTGTAGGAATTGTCCTCGCTCAATGAAATACCACGACCTTACAGAAGACAGGTCTCAAGTAGAAGTAATTCCAACTACAGTCTGATGAGTGTAGTGATGGAGGACTCATTTTAGTCATCTTTACCTTCCCACCCTTTTCTTATATGGAAAGGATGGGAAGAGGATGTGGATTTGATTGAGGAGATGCATAGGAAGGTTAAATATTCTCTTTTTGTGCGTCTCCTCCTTCGTCGATTAAGGGTAGGCAACGCATCTGCAATTGCGAATGTCTATGGGCAGCGGTCGCTTCGTCATTTCGGCGAATTCATGTGGCCGCTTGTTCGTTTGCCACCTTGAAATATAAAAAATATATAACCATCTTTCCGAAGCCCACTGTTCATCATGGTAGAATAGAAGACCATGAACCTCCATCATTATTAGGAATTATTAAAATAAAGAATAAGTTAGAAGAGATCTTTGTCGATAACAAACATTTAGGTGCAGAAAATAATTTTTATAAAACTTGGTTACTGTAATATTTTCTTTGTACCATAAGCTGAATAAAATGTCTATTTTCTATTATTTAGTTTAAAATTTAATAATACATTTATGTCAAAGTGATTCAACTAAAGTTTTGAACCAATTCAGAGTTGATTTATACGAGTTTTTTTTATTTAACTTGTTCAGGTTCATCAGTGAATCAGGTATTGTGGATGTATTCGTGATGTTGGGTAACAAGCCGGCTGATGTATTCCGACAGTACACCAAGCTCACTGGAGTAACTCCATTACCACCGGTAATTTCAATTTTTAATCATTGTTTATGTTACAGATAGCTTGTGAATTTTGGCAATTTATAAATTGTCGATAAATAATAAAGTAGACAAATTGTCAGTAATTTCCCTTTAACAATACTTTGATAATTTTACAATTTAACTATTCTTTGTATTTGTAAGAGATTTTTCGCTTATTTTAAAGCACTATTTTATATCTAACTGATTTAATCACTTGTTAAATGATTATAAGACATTTTTTTTTATATATAACAAGCTTTTGCCCGCGGTTCCAACCTCGTGGAATTAAAATTTTTATTAGTAGCTTATGTTTTAAATCTATGCCAAATTTCATCAAGATCCGTTGAGCCGTTCTGGAGATACCTTCAACTAAAATCTAAGATTTGTAAGAAGTCTACACTAAGGGGCTGCTTAACTCTTTAATGACTGTGTATATTGTCTATGAAAAGATATAAACTAATCTATGGTTTATTTTCAGAAATTCTCACTAGCGTACCACCAGTCACGTTGGAACTACGTGGATGAAGCAGACGTACGCGGTGTTGATGAAAACTTTGACGTACATGACATCCCCGCTGATGTCATCTGGCTAGACATCGAGTATACGGACAGAAAGAAGTCAGTTTTATATTTATAAACTAAAAAAAAATACTGGATAAAAAATGGGGTTATAAGTTGCTTTTGACTAATTGAGATTTTTTCTCTACGTCCAGTAAATTATGATTTTTTTGTTGATATACTGTTTATGACACCCGGGGGAATGATATGTATTTAATGACACCTCACTTGTCAAAATCGGTTGAGTCGTTTAGGATACAGACTGTCACATACAAACCTACATAAAAATTTACATACACAAAAAAAAACCTCAAGCGTTAATCAACAAAATATTATTAAAAAAACTTATGACACTCTGGAAAAAATATGAATGACATCTTAAACATGAAATGATTTTGTTCCAGTCGAATAACTAGTACTTTTTTTTTTAGGTATTTCACCTGGGATCCGGAGAAATTCCGTCATCCGGCAGAGATGGTGGCCAATCTGACAGCAAAGGGTCGTCATCTGGTTGTCATCATTGACCCTCATATCAAAAGAGAAGCTGGTTACTTCTTACATGAAGATGCGATGGAACAAGGATTATATGTCAAAGATAAAGATGGAAACATTTATGAAGGTAATGTTTTAATCTGATGAGACGCATTAAAAATACACTTATTTTACTTTAAATTAACTGCACTCAAAGACGTATAATTAAACTTAGTATTATAAAGGTTTCCTTTTACTATCAACTAGCTTTAGACGGTAATTACTTACGCGATTTAGGCGGAATTAAAAAAAAAATCTAGTTATAAATATAGCCTATGTTATTCAGTGATAATGTAGCTTTCTAATTTCTAAGTAGTTTTTGTAATTTATCTAGTAGTTTCTGAATTTGTTACATAGAAAAATACAAATATTTTCTATTTATAATGTTAGTGTAGATTAAGGTCTCTGAGTGTAAATTAAGATATAATAACTTGTAGGATGGTGTTGGCCTGGTTCATCATCATACTTGGATTTCTTTAACCCGGCCGCTTCAAAGTACTACTCGGAGAGATATAGATTTGAGAACTTCCCGGGGACCAGCAAAGATGTTCACATCTGGAATGATATGAACGAACCCAGTGTAAGTTGGTTTATTATATTTTGTATTCCCTACATTTTGTTTCTTTCCTCCCCTTTTGGTGTCATCCCTTTATTTTGTTTCTACTCATCCCTTTTTTCCTTTTTATAGATCTCCCCGGTGGAACCTAAGTAAATAATCATAACTCACAGTTATGCTATTTGCACACTATTTAATTTTAAAAAGTTAAATTTTTTAACTTGTTTTAAATTATACAAATGGCACTTTGTATAAGACAAAAAACTACTAAATAGTTTTTTAGTTTTTAATTCAAGGTGTTTAATTATAGCTTAAAACAGAGATTCCAAAGGGACATTGCTAATTCTCACTCTGTCTTCTATTGACCTAAGTCATAATGAATAATAATTGATCTTAAAATTAGGTAATTTGGCCATGTGGGGGTCTGTGGTAACAGTTTATTTTGGAAAAGGGGTCCAAAATAGTTTGGGAATCCATGGCTCAAAATAATACTAGTAAATGTGTTGCAGGTATTCAACGGTCCGGAGATCACAATGCCTAAAGATTGTAGACATTACAAGCCGCCTCAAGATGGACATGATGGTCTCGCTTCTTACTGGGAACACAGGTAATTTTATTATATTACTAGCTGTCGCCCGCGACTCCGTCGGCAAGAAATTTGAAAAAAAAAAAAAACAATAGCCTATGTGTTCTTCCAGACTATATTTGACATCTATGACAAATTTCATCAAGATCCGTTAATCCGTTCCGGAGATAACTTCCAACAAATATCCATCCATACATTCTAACTTTCACATTTATTATAGTAAGTAAGATATTAAAATATTTCTATTGTGTATAGTAATCTATATATATAAAAGAAAGTAGTGTTAGTTACACTATTTATAACTCAAGAACGGCTGAACCGATTTGGCTGAAAATTCATGGGTTTGTAGTTGAGAACCAGGATACGGACATAGGATACTTTTTATCCTGTTTCCTTTTTTTAAATTCCGCGGGAACAGAGTCGCGGGCAAAAGCTAGTAATAAATAAGAATATTTTTATTTTACAGACATGTCCACAATGAGTATGGTCTATGGCAGATCCGGGCTACCCATGTTGGTATGTTGGAAAGAGCGGACAACAAGTACAGACCGTTTATATTGACTAGATCTACATTTGCTGGTACTCAGAGGTAATTACTACACTTAAATAATTTAATAGTCGAAATTTTAAAAGTAGTTGAAGAATTAATTTTCTTAAAATCTTAGTTAATATGAATTTCAACAGTAAAAAGAGGTTTTAGAAGAACAAAAAAGTTTGCGAATCTGGCATATGTTGTAATTAATGTTTTTAAATGTATGTATAGATGTTAAGCACTTTAAATTATTTATTTCCATGGTATTTGCATTTAAATTTTTAATTTTGCAAAGTGAACAAGTCAAACTAAATTGTCCGCTCACTAGCGCCCTCCTGTCAGTCAATCAAAATAATAGCCATGTAGGTTTGACATATTTTCTGACATAATTAACCTCGAAAGCAACATTTCTCTCATCGAGCAAAATATCCTTGTTTGACTCTGTAAATATTTTGTTTAGTTCCACAAGGATTTTATGACAGTCGGAAAATATGTGTAAAACTGTCAGTTTTACACATTTTACAGTATTTTGACCAATGAGTGAGCGGCAACTACACAGTTTAATGTTGCCATTTTCATAATTTTGAAATTCTATAAAGATGTAACGAATGATGTTATTTCATGTAGGTTAATTTACTTATATATTTGGATTTATCAATTTAAATAGTAAGAAATTACAACATGGATGACTTTTGGAAGCAAGTTAGGAAATTTTTGGGCACTGGTAACACTAAAAACTTGTAAACTTGTCAATGCCAAAATATTGTTGTGGGACTATATATAAGAAACTATATCAGATATGCTGCTGTGTGGACTGGCGACAATGCGGCGGAGTGGGGCTTCCTGCAGGCCTCAGTACCCATGTGTCTGTCTCTGGCCGCTGCTGGCATCAGCTTCTGCGGCTCTGATGTGGGCGGATTCTTCAAATACCCTGAACCTGAACTGATGACCAGGTGGTACCAGGTGAGGTGTTAAATACATCGGAATTAAGTATGTGTTTATATTTATCCAGTTGGATTCCAGCACTGGATTCGCTGGACTGGAATAATGTAAAAGGTATTATTTATTCATTCTATGTTGCTAGTGCTTCTGATATTTGTATTTTTTTTTTAAGAAAATAAAGTGTGAAAATATTTTTAATCGAAAATAAAAAGAAAAAAAAAACTATTAATTATCTTCGATTAAAGTTATAGCAAATAAGATTTTTTAATTTGATTTTTTACGGCATTTTTTTTTTTTCAAATTAATATTCCTTAGGTTTAATTGAAAATTATTTATATTTCTCGTAATTATTACATCGAGTAAATGCAAAATTATTTCTACAAACAAATGTAACGTATCCATAAATTTAATTATACAAACAGAAAAACTAACCTAGATTTTTTTTACTTAGGCAGGTGCATATCAAGCATTCTTCCGAGCACACTCACATATAGAGACAAAGAGACGGGAGCCCTGGCTGTATGAACCTTCCACTACTGCCCTACTCAGAGACGCTATTAGACGGAGATATGCCCTACTCGACTTCTGGTGAGTTTTACCCGACTATAGGAGTGTATGTGTGATAATTTTTTTTGCCCGACTTATATTAGGGAAATATTTATATTTTTTAAATGATAATCTTGACGAAGTAGGTGGGTGATGTTTTGCCCGACCAAAAGGGTAATCTCTTTAGTCAGTAGGGCAAATACTTCATCCCGACTAAAAAAACAATGATATTGTATTAAACTGTAGTCCAATGGCTTGACCAAATATTTTGAAGTATTAGGTTTTATTTGATTTTTTTTCCTGAAGTGTCAAAATAGTTATTTGTAATCATTTTAATTAGTTTATTTTATGTTTAAATGTTATTAATTCCTATATCTGTTGTGTAGGTACACTTTATTCTATGAGCACACTCTGGATGGTACTCCGGTGACGAGGCCATACTTCCAGGAGTACCCCAATGAAGAGGAGACTTACACTATTGATGATCAGTATCTATTGGGTGAGTACTTTGACTATTAAATGACAGGATCTGTCAAGATTTGTATTGAATTTTCAAATATATGTGAATAATAAGTTCTATGATTATTCGTAAAGATGTTACAGTATGTTATGTCATGTTTAATTTACTCCCCGTGAAACAATGGGAGAATTTATTTTGTATAACAACTTCCTAGTCCGTTTCTACATAGTTAAAGGTGAATACATTGTACAGGATGTTTATTAGTGATGCAACGGATCTCTGTTTCTGTTTCCGGTACTTTTATAACGGAGATACAAACGGAAGTTTACGACGGCTGAGAGTTAAAATCCGTGCGTAGATTTTCGGCACTTGTCGCATTTGTTTATGTACTTTTTCGTGAATTTAAGCGCGTAATATTTTAGATTCGAACCCAGGATCTGCAGATTGCAAGTCAAGTGCCTAACCCCAGAGCCACCAACGTCTAATAATTATATCTATTTCTAATCTAGATTTGGTGTATTTGATACTTAATAAAGAAATACATTAGTAATTTTTTTTCATATTATTTACACTTCTGTTTCTGCAACCGTTTCCGTTTCTGGTTCCGCTAAGACACTTCCGTTGCATCACTAGTGTTTATTTATTTAAATTATGAAGTACAGTCGAACTTTAATAAGCGAGAATCCAAGGGAAAGCGACATTTTTCACGTATAAAAGATTCTCTCTTATCCAGATTCTGTATCAGTAGAAATCAGTGATCTCTGGCTACCCTTTTGAGATTAAAAGTGTGAATTATTATTTACGTATAACATATTCCTTGTACTCAGGTGACAAACTCCTAGTCCGTCCAGTAATGGAAGCTGGTGTGAAGAGTGTGAAGGTGTACCTGCCAGGTCGTGATACCAACACACTCTGGTACGATGTCGACTCGTACCAAGTTCATAAAGCAAATGGTTATTTCAATCAGGAAGTTAATATTGCCAAGGTATGTACTGTTTAATTTAATAAAAACTTAGGTTTCCTTCAAGAAACGAGCCTATCTATTTCCTAAATGGTATTCAAAAAGTAAACCGTCAATTTCTGACCATAAGTACTAAGTTATGATATACTAGCGCCCTCTGTCGTAGTCAAAAACGTGTCACAAGATTCTTG
>JAOPJD010000020.1:1400533-1411612 GCA_026167825.1 Papilio polyxenes | reverse complement strand
AAGTCAACCAACCCGCACTGGATGGTTGTCTATGACCTAGTCACCCCTAGTTTACGGTAGACTCCGAGCCCCTCAGTTGGACGTATAGAGAACTGATAATGATGTTGATGCACCCATCTTTACTATACTATGTTAGTGTTCTGTTTTCATTGATTTTTATCGAAGTAAATAAGCTACGATTTCAACATATTACATTATCATTTACACAAATTCAAATAATATTATGAAAAAAATGTATTGCACAAGAGGAAAAAGATAAACTTCCTAACGGAAGGTTTCCTCTACCGAAAAACTTGTATAAAGAAGGCATTGCATTTATGTAAATGTGTTTATGCAACCGAAATCCAAAGTAACTTATGCTTCGTTTGTATTCTAAAATACAGTAGAGCAGTAGCGCTGGCTTGACATGGACTGTTTTGGCTAACTGGCGCCAGTTAGTTTTCACAGTATGCCAATTGTATGTTAGCTAATTTGAGCGCTACTGTCTTACTGTACTGGTTTAATGTAAACCAGGCATTATATTGTGCACAAGTCAGTAACATGAATCATCAGGCCCATTGTTGAATGAAGTAGAATTATGTAGCCATATGTTCAAACAATGAATTTATCAGTCGTATCGGTTCAAACTAGTTGTCATTGGACGTTGACTTTTTGAATGCTATGTACGCAATTATTGCTTAATGTTAACGTGTGTTTCCACTGCGGAAAAACTTGTACAAAAACGTATTATCATTCCTCTCAGTTGCATTAAGAAAAGAGAGATAACTATGTTTTTTATGTGTAAAAAAAATAACTCACCATTAATCATATCAGTAAATACTGCAGGACTATTCATTTTCTTTTTATATAAAGGTTGAAATTATTTGCAACTATAATGAAAATCAAATTATCGTCGCTTTCAACGTAAAAAAATACATTTTAAACATTGCTCCCCGAACAATGCCTTGTTGGAAACCAACAATGACTGATTGAATTTCTAGTTAGATGTCATTTGAATTATTTAACGCTAAACCACGTTACTTCACGTCTTGCAATAGTTAACACAACGCTAAGAAGCCAACGGTAGGGTTGCCAACATGAGCAACAAATAAGCAACGAAGAAAAAGATAACCAAACTTGTAAACATGGAGTCCATAGATAAAGTCACGTTTCGCTTGTAGAATTGACAAAATGTGTCAAGTACGTGATTTATCGAAAGGTATTGTCTGAAACTGACAATGTTATATTGTCTACGAGGGTTAGTCTTCTTCTTCTTCGTCTTTTAAAAAATACAATAACTAATTTCATCCAAAGATATCGAAGTTCGAATATGCCATACCAAACTTGAATTAGTGACAAAACAGAAAAGGTGGCAACCCTATTGCAAATCAGCTGGTGAACGAAAGCGGGCGAAAGTTGCCTGCATCGCTCGATTGCTTGCGTTGATATTGTTAAAGCAAATTATGCTTCTTTTACTTGCAATATTTATTTGTTAAATTAATTTGCAATCTATATTAAATCATTATGAACGAATGCTATAAAATTATATTTCCCGGAATGAGATGCGGCTAATGTTTCACAAACATGTATTTATCCAATATACATTCGTACCATTGTAATCTTACTTCTTACTAATATTATAAATGCGAATGTTTGGATGTATGGCTGGATGCGTCGATGGTATCTCCAGGACGATTACATGAATCTCGTTGAAATTTGGCATAGATGTAAAACATAGCCTGGAAGAACACATTAGCTGTTAATTAAGTTTTCGTTTCAAATCTTTGTATATTTTAATAGTTGGATGTTATGAAATTTAATTTAATAAATATTTAACTATTGAAATTTAATGTAACGATAATGCTTTTTTATACCGTTATATTTAAAGAGGTCGCAGTACTGTTTGTTTTTACAATTTAGATTTTTGGTAGATACAGTTTTACGTGCTACGCATATTGTTAACAATCTTCAAATTCAGAGAATAACCTCTACACTCAGAGTCATAAACCGGTAATGGAAGTTTTTAATAAAGATTAAGTTAGAGGTATCTACACTAAAAGACTGCTAAACCTTTGAGAGTAGGGATTAATGTTTTTATAGACGTGGAAAGCATAATTTAAGAAATGAATTGAGATTATGTCCTTGACTCTTTAATAGGCAATCTTTTTTTGTTAATATTACAGTAATGTAAATCTCTTTGGCATTATTTGACGCCAAGTTTTAAACATCCAATATAATATTGTGTAAAACATAATCCAAGTAACATTGATACTTGTCATAATTTGTTTTTAATTATTTTAACTCAAGAATTAAATTAATTATCATAAATCAAAACCTCAGTAAAGATAAATTGAATGTTTCTATTAATAAATTATCTCTATGAGATATACTCTATCTAATGTAATGCGTTGTGACATTGCTACGGTCAGCTGACGCGTGCGCGGGAAGTTTTGTAACGGCATTCCAAAATGGCCGACACGTTTAACGTCAAAATGGTTGCTATTCTTAGTAAACCAAGAATTTTTATTTGCAACTTGTGATTAAGGAAATGGATGTATTTTTAAGAATAATTTACGATTTCATAGACAATTAATTAAGGTTAAAAAATATACACAATTTTTGATGCAAATTTATATCGAAACATAATGTTATTTCTACCTTTTGTTTGTATTAAAAGTATTAAAAAGACGGTTTATCAAATAATTATGACATAATAAGTAAAAAAAAGTTAATTTAATCTCACTAATATTATAAATGCGAATGTTTAGATGGATGGATGGATGTTGAAGGTATCTCCGGAACGGTTGAACGGATCTTGATGAAAATTGGTATAAATGTAGAGCATCGTCTTGAAGAACACATGGGCTACTAGTTTTTTTTATTAATTCCGCGCAGACGGAGTCGCGGGCGATAGCTAGTATCCAATAAAATTCAACGTTCAATTTGAGCATGATACAGTATTTAAAACATTACACGATTTTTGCCGTGTCTCTATAAAGTCTTTTAACAGGACAGGAACAGGATAATTTAACAACGTCGCAAATACTCTGTTATTGTTTTAAAGCTGAATTATTTTAAGGTGTGTATGCACTAGAGTACTGCTACAATTGTATTATTTAACTTTTTTTTTTATTGTGAAAAAGTTGACTCGGAATTTTGGTTACTAAATTTATTTTTACTGATATCTTCCTTAGTAATTTTTTGTGTATAAAAAATGTATTATATCTAAATTAAATTAACCTAAAATTGATGGTACTTTGAAACAATTAAAATCATCATTTCATGTTATGTAACTATAAAATGTATGGATATCCAATAGAGTTATAAGAAATGGATATTTCGTACTCAAATACAATGGAAATACAAATTAATTTTACGCATATTTTCAGTGTATTGGCTTTCCTCGTATCTTCAATGAAACTCAGTCTTTTGTCTCAGTCTATCAAGAATAAACCTATATAGTTCATCCCGCTCTCTCACAACCGTGACCTCCTTACCGCTCAGTCGAGCTAATTCGGGTGTAATACTAATATTGTACCAACAATTGTATGAGAAAGTTTTATTATTTTTATCCATTACGTTTAAAATTATAAATTAAATATTAAGGTTGAATTGCAGGCGGTTAGTTTGAGCATTTTTTTTATAAAATAAGGTGGCAAACATTACGTTTGCCGGTGCGTTCCTTGGAGATCCCGGAATCCTCTTCTATTGCACTTGAGTTTGGCCACTGAGGAGGATTTAGTGGGTCGAATCCCACATAATCTTGTCTTTCCCCCTAAAGGCAGGGTATCTTTAGAAGATTTCCCCCCCAACACAAAATAAAAGGCAGCCGAAATAACGAAGCGACCTCTGCCTATAGACATTCGCAATTACAGATGACATTCTACCTTTAATTGATGCAGGAAGGGCTGCACTGAAAGAGATTATTTCCCTTGCCTGTGTCTCCTCCTTCGTCAAATCCACTTCCCCTTCCAATCCTTTCCTTATAAGAAAAGGGTGTTAAGGGAAAGAGGACTAAACTACGATCTCTGGCACGGAAACTCATCAAACTTTTTTGATTTTGATACATTGCTTCCACTAAACGAGGTTTAGGCTAAGCGCCATCTGCGCCCGGCCACCTAAAGCCCGGTGAAACTGTAAATGCCTCCTCATGGCAAACAGTGATTACTCAGTCACAAAAAAAAAATTGCTTCCACTTAGGTCTTAAGGAAAACATCGTGATGCAACTTGCAACATATCTGAGAAGAAATTCAATGATATGTGTGAAGTCAACCAACCCGTACTTGGCCAGCGTGGTTGACTATGGCCTAGTCACCCCTAACTTGGGGTAGGCTCCGAGCCCCTTGGTGGGGACGTATAGTGAGCTGATGATGAAGGCCTGTCTTCTGTGTGATCGTTGTATTGCACCGAGCGTACCGGCTCATTCGTGCAACTGATGTTATTGTGCAGGCGTCTACCACTGTTATATACGTAGGTATATTTGATATTATATTTTTATTTATGCTATAACTCCATATAACAGAGACTTACTTTTTAGTATCTCACATATTTTTGACTCCATAATTATTTTAATCCATTTCATCAAGACTGCTAGTAACTGCTGCTGCTTAAGTTAAGGGTTGATTTTTTAATTAATTATTATTGTTATTAAGTTTGTTATACTCGTTGTGTCGACTTACTTTACAGCAGTCTTATAGTCAGTCTAGTACATATTAGGTTCGAGTTTTATTGTTGTTATACACCTTGAGACCAGTCATCCGAGCCTGTGCCATTTAATCGCGCATCGTGAATACATTATCATGATAATTGGATGTCTTTGACCGTGGATTACGACCAAGGTCATGTTTGTTTACGTCATTTGTGACCTTAGTGTACCAACATCTTGATTTCCACAAGTTGTGAGGAAGTTACTTCGTCATCATCCCACCTCAGTCTTCCCTATCCCCGATAATACGGTTATCAGTTTTTAATATCTAGCGACTTTAAGTCCTCGTAAAGATTTAAACTTTAGTTTACGTATTAATAACGTCACTTTTTCTTTGTAATTTTGAAGAGCTAGAAATAGTAGAATAGAACAGTGGTAGATGCTAGCAACATCAGTTGCACGAATGGGTCGGCTCTCCCGGTGAAAAACAACGAGCACACAGAACAGTCGTTAAGTGGAAGCAATTCCGGCTTTATTTTAGTCGCTTTTCCTTTCCACCTTTCTTATAAGGAAAAAATGGGACGCATATGAAGGTGAAATATACTTTTTCTGTGTATTTGTACTTGCGGATGTCTATGGGCAGCGGTCGCTTCGCTATTTCGCCGAATTTAGGTTGCCGCTTCATCGTTTGCCACTTTATGATATAAAAGAATACCTAGAATTGATCGTTGAAAAACTAAATTAATATTGTGTGAGAATGTTTCTTCTGCATTTGAAACTCATGAATCCCGTACTTATTTTGTTTACAATCTTTGTACGTTCTATTGCACTTGATAAACGAAACAGATTATAATCAACCTTATGTAGTTGGAATAGATTTTATTTTTGTATATATTTTTTTCAATTCGTTATGAATAACATAGTTCGGAATGCGTTGTAAACAAGCGAACGTCGTTGACCGGTATGTCTTCTATAACCTATACGAAATGCAAATAATGGTGTAACACTCTTATTGTTATAGAAATATGTATCAAAATCCTATGACAGGATTAATAATAAATGTAAATGAGCATTGCACTTCAGTTTACAGACGTCCAAATTGTAATCTAGGTAGTGAAATATGAACTTTAGCTGTTATGAAATAAAGTTTATTTTTAAATAATGACATCTTTTTAAAACAATATGTCACCTTTTAAAAGTACAAGTTATACCAATCTACTTCTTACTAATGTTGTAAATGCGAATGTTTAGATGAATGGATGGATGTTTGTTTCTTTGTATGTATCTCCAGCACGGCTAAACGCATGTCGATGTAATTTAGTACAGATGTAGAACATAGTCTGGAGGAAAACATAGGATACTTGTTATGGTTTTTTTTATAATTCCTCGCGAAAGGAGTCGCGGTTAGTATTGGATATACAATGCAAATAATTTGAAGAATTTTTTCACAACTAATAATACATCCAAAAAAAGAGTGGAATAAATAACTAGTCATCCAATCATTTCGAAAGTCTTTGAAGTAAGAAATACAACTATAAAATCTAAACATTATGTATTACGTTAACCTAATACCTAGATACATTTATTAGATCTAGATTTATTTAATATATAATGAATGCGTCAGATTAACAAACAAAACTAAGTTATTGACTTCAATTGTGTAAATGTGTAAATTACTTGTGCAACATCTGCACTAAATTAAAGCAAATATAAGAAATCCCACGCTTTTATGACAATTGGGGTAAGCAGAAATAATGATTAAAATATTTCAAGGTTATTGTCAATAAAGGAAATGGTCCTTCGATTTGTAATCATTGATTTTTCATATTAAACCATTATAATATAGATCTTCATTTTGACTGAACTAAACTAAAATACTAAACTCAAAAACTAATACTAGTTTTTTCAATTCATCCACCAGATGGAGTTATTCATAATTTCCGTATTAGTATTACCTTTAGTGCCGACTCGGTGTCCTTTACAATGTCCAAATAAAGTGCTGCATAACTAACTAATAAATAATTTAACTGACACATAATAATTTCAGTTAAAATAGTTTATGTTTCACAACTTTTTTGGAGATTGTGGAACTCTAACGACCACTTAAGAAAAGGCACTCAGTGTTAAACATCGTTGAATATTTGACATTTTCCAAAAAATTGTGGGTCCTTAAAAAGGATAGTATAATTAGCATTCTTTAAAAAACAAGAGCATCGATAACAGAAAATGTGGCATCGTTGTGCGCAGGCGCAATATCCAAAATGGCGGACAGCGTAAGTGGGTCACGGTGAGTCGCCACTCTTACCGATTTGTTAACCGAAATTCTGTTATTACGTGTGAAATTATTACTTTAGAATTCAGTTAAAAAAGATTCTTAAAGGTTCCCATGATATTTATGGAAAATCTAGATAGATAATATTGCATAATACGATCAAGTATGAAGCACTAAAGTTGATAATGATTTTATTTGCATTTTTGTATGTATGTATGGATGGATTTTAGAAGGTATCTTCGGATTGGCTCAATGGATCTCGGTGAAATCTGACATAGATGTAAAACATTGTCTGGAAGAACACGTACTTGTTTGGTTTATTTTTAATTTCGCGCTGACAGAGTTGCGAGCGACAGCTAGTTATCCATTATTAAATTCCCATAAAGAGTATTACTTATTGTTAATAACTACGTAACATTTCTAAACTTAACTAAGTTAACAAAGATGGTCTTAAACATCTAAAACAAAACAAAAAAAAAATATTGAACGTTACAGCAACTTACCATTTTGAAATACCTTGACAATACTGGTGTGTCAACACCTTTAATTTTTCTAGTTATGCAAGCGTGTGTCTTACAAATGAAGTTTGGCCAGTCGAGTGGTTTTCAATCACGTTTCAAATTATTCTGTTGCGTTATCAAAAGAATATTGGATACGGTGTTAATGAATTGTTTGAATATAGAGCAAAGAACTAATGGAGCCCAATAACCGATCTGTAAGATCGATCCGAATATTAATTTTACTTGGTTAGTTTCGAGGAGAGTTTACAAGTTGATCGATCACTTACTAAATGATATATTTTCGAATGCGATCTTTGTTTTTATATTTGTAACAAATGGTTTAAAATTCAAGAAATCGGATAAACAAAACTTTATCAGGATCGTTTATTGAGTTCAGTCGTAAATCCACAATGTATTAATGAAAAAAGCCGATAGCTACAAATCTAATCGATGATATTTTGTATTCTCAGCAAAGATGTTATTAAAATTTCCGTTATTTGTGCTGTAATTTGTTTTACGTATTTTTGAACTTTATCTTGTCGTGTTCTTTGTGAAAAAACTGCGACAATATGTTTTTGTATAGATTTTTCGGCAATGAAAACCCACGGTTACAATGTTGTTTTGGAAAGGAATTAAATATGGTTTAATCTTTATTGTTTATTAAATGGTGAATTTTTTTTGATTATGCAAATAGAAGCAAGTTACTTTGTACATTTTTATTTTTTAAATTTTTTGTTTATCTGTATTGGAAAAAATGACTTTATTATTATTAAATGGTGAATATATTTATAATTGCTACACTAACGTTAGCCCCTTATCAGTTTATTTATAAAATGTACAATACTATGTGCGCTTGCGTTTATTACTATTCGGAAGTGTTCGTTTATTTCCGAAGTAAGACGAAGTGTACATCTATATACTCGTATATAAAAGAAAGTCGTGTTAGTTACACTATTTATAACTCAAGATCGGTCGAACTGATTTAGCTGAAATTTGATGGGGAGGTAGCTTAGAACTAGGAGACGGACATAGGACCTTTTTATTTTGAGTGCATTATTTTTTATTCCGCGCGGACGGAGTCGCGTGTAAAAGCTAGTAGATAATAAACTTGAAAACAATTATGCCGTTCCTTGTTATGACATCTAGTTGACTATCTCACTCGCGCTTATGTTTAAATACGAATGGCGTCTCTCACGTACGTCTACAAATGAAGCTGTCTCTGTCGCACTAATGGGTAATTGATAACGAACAGGACCACCTTTCAATCTCCTGTCATACTGGCGGGAAAAGAAAACAAAGCTTGGGTGTAATGTCACGGCGACCGCGCAAATTCGCCATTTTAGAAAACGACAGTTTTTTTTAAATTTCAATTTCTTAATCTTGCATCTGCTTCAAAAGCTACCTGGCTGAATACAAAAGTGCCTTTAACACAATAACAGAGTTAAAGCAGCCTTGGAACCTTTGTCGAAAATCAGCCATAACAATTTTGACTTTTCCTTATTCTGAAGGTATATGATTAAAAAATAGCGCGACAAAAATAAAAAGAAAGTAACCCTTTAGATGTTAGGCAGACTAAGAAAAGAAGTATGTAGTCGAGTCGTCTGCAGAAAAAGAGAAAAAAAAAAACATATAGGGGGATGTCTAAAGAAAATCTTGAAAGTAATGGGGACATTCTGAAAAAGAAGTCGCGGGCGACAGCTAGTAGCTGATATTATACATTTTAAATGTATACGCTTACGTCGTTCATAAACTTCTTTCGTATTTAATTATGATAATAGGCTATAGAATATAGTGTTTTCAATCCGCTGTGCTCAGAAAATTTATTGTGAAACAGTGAAAGTCTTGACAGCGGATTCCGCGCTATTCTTTCGACTTTCCTTTGTTAATACATTGTTAAGTTTTTGTGTCTTGTTCATGTTATTGTTCCGATTGTTGTGACATTTGTATCGCGACATGTTGGTATCTCTGTATTTTCAAAGGGAATGTGAGGGATAACTATATGTGTTAATACAATGCAAATGCAGTCAAAACTCGCAGTAAAAGGAACTTGAAACATATTTCATTACTTAGTTTTAAATTCATTTTACATGTCAAAAATATTGTATAAAGACATATTGATACTCTTACATTATCTTTGGTATAATAGAAATAAAAATGGGTGATAAAATGAACAAAAATAATTAAAGCTGTACTAAAGGATCAAGCATTTATTTTTATATGTTGATATTTCTAATTTATAATTGCATTCTCACGCTCGTATTAATTTTGCTTTATTTGATATCAAGAGTAGATAAAAACTATATAAGTATGAATTTTACAAAATATGTTGTAATATTGCACTTGTATATGTGATTCATGATGAGGTGAAATAAATACTTCGAGTAAAAAAATGAGAAATTACATATTTAATACACAAAAAGGTGGTGATAAGTATGTAATTTTAATACAAAAATTCTTAAAAGATCAACAGTAATGAAAGGAAGGCAAAGAGAAAGCTTGCAAAATTGTTTATTAATCAGAGCGTGGTGAGTTTTGGCGAAAAATGACGATCGTAATGTATACGAAAACGAATCAACTACATAGTTGACATTTAATTTTTAGGTTTTTTACAATTTAACTTTATAATCTAAGATTTAAGTACACCTTTTATTTAAGTAAAAGGGATAGATATGTCTATGTATGTGTTTGAAGCATTATATAAATTACAATAGGCAATACTGTGTAATCACTAGGTAACAAAATTTAAATTGACACACCCATGTGAAATGGTATTTGTTTCTGATGTGTTTGTAGGGATTTTTTTCGAATGTCCGCTCTGTAATGGAGTTATTTTGAATCTCTTTGCTTTTATCAAATTAAAACGTGATCAACACAGAAATTTTAATTGATCTTCATAACATTCACCGTGGGTTTCCGAGACGTTTGAAACTTATTGTTACCTCTTTTTTGTCAAAGATAAAGACAGGGATGATGATATGTTTACAGATTTTGGTTTCAGAATTCAACGGCTAGTATGCTAGTTTAAGACAAATGTCTATAAGTCCATTGATAATTCAGCTATTTCTACAACATACGCGTTAAAAATATCGTACCGTTTGGTGGTATGTACTATTTTTAATAATTTTATTTTAGGAGCGGGCGGCTCGGGCGTCCGTGCTATTGCGTTGTCGCGTTCGGAATGAGGTCGCTATGCCAATTTTGTATTTTCAATCGTTAGTCGCGAACCGATAGCTGGTACTTTCACTGGTGTTTTTTTTTTTTTTAATTTAATTAAGGCAAAGGCGTATCGAGTGTCTTGATTCTAAATTAAGTTGTGGTAAATCGGAAAGTTTATTAAGGCTGTAGGATGAATATTGTTACATAGTAAAAGAAAGTTAGGCACTTATAAACATTCCGTTCAATGTTACCTTTATGCTTAAGCTTGTAAAAAATCACAATTATTAAAAAAGGAAGTGGTTCTCAATTAGTCTGTACAGTCCGAAAAGCTTATCGGTGTCTGTAAGAGACGCTGCTATCGCAGTTACTTCTCTCAGAAAATATGTAAAACCTACATAGGCATAGAAAATAGTATAAAATGACATGACATGACAGTACGAAAAAATCGTGTGACACTTTTTTGACAATAACAAGAGGGCGTTAATGAGCTGTCATAATTTCGTTTGACTTTTACCCACCGGAAACCT
>JAOPJD010000020.1:1085485-1096691 GCA_026167825.1 Papilio polyxenes | reverse complement strand
TCTAACAGATGTCGATACCTTTCGACTGGGTTGAGTAAGTAATCAATAGATGGCGCTGCTATGGTAAATTTTTTATTACGCGCGGACAAAGTCGCGGGCGACAGCTAGTATTATATATGTGAATGTTTATTTGAAGGTATATTCGGAATAGCCCAAAGTCTGAAAGTACACATAGGCTTCTTATTTTTTTTATTTCGCGCGGACGGAGTCGCGGGCGACAACTAGTGTTTTATAAAGATTATCAGATATTAAAGAGCATTAACTTCTACACATGGACAGGCTATAAGCAGTTTTATTTTGGGCCTATTTAATGTTCGCCATTTTGGCGCTGAATGTTGCGGTGAATATTTGAACTAATAATAGAAATAGATAAATTACCCGACAGTAAAATCATTGTTTGAGTCGTAAAAAGCAAAAACTGTCATTTCAAAGCAACAATCTGGTCATTTATAGAGATCAGTGACCAAAACTTAATTCTGGCTTTTCCATTTAATGTTTTAATTAAATTTAACTAGTTATTTATTTATCTGATTGTGTAATATTTACAGACGTTCCCATCTATGTCAACTACTAAATCTGAAAGGTCGTCTGGAACTGGCAACTTCACAGCGTTCCTTTGAAGAGGAAGATATTGACCAGGAACCTGTTCTGCAGTATGATGGTGAGAACTAGATTTTTTAATAAAATATAGCCTACTAGCTTTTGCCCGCGACTCCGTTCCCGCGGAATTTAAAAAAAAAGAAACGGGATAAAAAGTATCATATGTCCGTATCCTGGTTCTCAACTACATATCCATGAATTTTCAGCCAAATCGGTTCAGCCGTTCTTGAGTTATAAATAGTGTAACTAACACGACTTTCTTTTATATATATAAGATTATTCTGGAATATTGTAGCTTTTGGTGAAGAAATTTTTGAAATTGATCCAGTAGTTTAATATTAAAATTTGAAGTAATTATTAATAACCAATTAATAAATGATTATTTTTTACAGACTCATCTTCTGGTGAGGAGATGGAGACTCAGTACCAGTCAGATGATAGCGCGCCCTCCTGGGAGGAGGGCGAGGGCGGAGAGGCGGGCGGAGGGAATTCCGATAGCGCGGACTCAGATTGACATAACATAATATATAAGTTGAATTTTTATATGTCGTTTTATTTATATAACTAACAGTTGAATGCAACTTTGTTCACGCGGAAATAAAAAAATCTAGTATTTACTTTAGCCGGGTGTTAACCTGGAGAGTATTTTCTGAAAAACTTTGAGAAAATACAAATGACAACGGCCTTCGTCATTGGCTCAGACTTGCCTTTACCATGACAACTCTGCTGCTATCGACTTGTAATTTTTTTCCCTTTCTCGAATAATTCTTTTTTTAATTTACTCACCCCTAAGTTTATTGGCGTGATACTACTCGAAACAAAATAAGGGCTACTAGTTTATTTACATTAAGGTGCACTTTGGTTAACTGAAAGTACCTAACTGACTAGTAGCATTATATTGATATTACGAACTCTTTGGTGTTTGATCTTTTATGCTGGTGTTCGTGTTCATAATTTGAAAAGTATTGGCCATCATTTTAAGAAAAAATAATAATTGGATGTTACATGTTTTTCTTCTTGTTTCGGTTATTTTTAGTTTTACTTTTTCAATTTTATAATTGATTAATTAATACACATCGTAAGTGTATGGCTTTTTTATTACAAAAAGAATGCAGAATACTTTTGCCCTATAACATAATGAAAAGGTAAAAAGAAAAAACACAATATTGTCAATCGCGTCATATATTTCCTTCACAAACATACTTCTGTACTTATATCTAACTTATCTTAGGCACTATTCGGCCGAGGTATCAGTTTTAAAATAACTGTGGGATCCATTATTTTAAAATAATAAGACCTTATTTCCACTAGCAAGTCACGCCACTGAAATTTAGTACATGTTTCCACTAGCACGACTACGAAAGTCGGGGTTATAACTAGAAATTATAGTCGTAAATTTTTTTAACAAAATTTAATATTTATTTCTATGATTTCTTAGGCGGTGGTCTGAAAACTCCAACAACAACAGCATGATCTCTTTCATAAGGTTCCAGTGTTAATTGTTCTTGAGGTTTCAATTTGTCTGCTTGTAATTTTTTAACTTCAGCTGCAAATACTGCTTCAGGTTGTGCTGTCGAGTCTATACAAGACGCCTAGAAAAAAATACTAGGAATTAGTGTTTGTTACTAGGTTTAGTTGTTATTGTTATTGAGTTATTACCTCAGTGAGAGAGTTCAATTCTTTCAACATGAAAGATTTAGTTTATATTTGGTTTTATCATCACGGGAAATAAAGTTGTGTCCATTGAAAAGGTTTAAAGCAGTGTTTCCCAAAGTGGTGAGATAACGAACCCTTGGGGGCGTTTGAAACCTAGAAGGGGCGATAAATGGCCCAAAAAATGGGGGGCATTGAAATTAATTAAAGTAATGAAATTGTAGTTTTTAAGTTTTAGGGCTGAATAAAAATTAGGGGGCTCTGAAATATAATTGATTTTCAAAGGGGGCGGTGAAAGAAATAAGTTTGGGAAACACTGGTCTAAAGGAATTAATATCAAATTTTAACTTTAAAGTTATTAAAATCAGTTAAATATACAAATTTAATCCCATTATAAAGGTTTTTTTAATCCAAAATGGATCCCTAATTGTGTAAAACATTAGTTTCCATTGTTTTTATTGCAAAGACATACATAAAAAATATATTATAAATAACAATTTTATACAATTTATAGCAAATAAAATAAAATAAATATTCTCACCTTAATAGATATAACAAAATGTCCTCCGTTCTTCAGGAAGTGCTGAGCGTTCAGACTAACTATACGAGCTTGGTCCGGTTGCGCTACATCAGCAAATATTGTATCCACCATACCAACAAGCATTCTGTAAACATTTCACTATTTAATATACCTGAAAGGGGGTAGACAGAGATGTGCTAGTGTTTGTGTTTGTGTCAGAGAGAGAGTTCAAATGTATATCAACATAAAAGATTTAGTTTATTTGCATTCATCATAAAAAATTACACAAATTAAAAACTATTCCTTCTTGAAGTATATTAAAAATACAATTTATGGGTATTTTTAATATATAATACTAAGGGATTAAAAAATAAAAATAGTTTTTTTTTATTCTGTCAAGTCAATAAGGAATTACCAACTGCATTTTACAGTAACATTAATATTTACGTTTTTTAAATGTAAACATCTCATATTTATAAAAGAAAGTCGTGTTAGTTACACTATTTATAACTAAAGATAGGTCGAGCTGATTTAGCTGAAAATTGATGGGAACTTTTTTTTATCTTGTGTGCATTTTTTTTATTCCGCGCGGACAAAGTCGCGGGTAAAAGCTAGTTGTAAATAAATAAATCAATCTTACCTGTATTTGAGTGGATGTCTCGCATCTTCAATGATAGGAATGATGTTAGTTCTTTTCTTGGCTACATTGATGAGGTCTCGACCTGATCTGTGCGAGAACTCCACTGCATACACTAAACCTTCCTGCAATACAATAAATTTAACAATTCATATACAAACCAAACAAAAGTAAGAAGGAACTCGAAGAAGAACTAAAAGAGAAGAGAAGAAGAATATTCAGTTATTAACTTTGATTACTAGTATTTTTACTAGATGTGTGTAAATCTGCTCTGAACATTGACAAACTGTTCAGCTGCGGCTTTTTAAATTGACTCATTGCTATATATTATTTGACAAGCTGAATGAATGATGACCAATGACCTGGCCAAGGTTGCGGTTGGCACTGGACTGATCATTGTATCAGTCAATGGGAGAGACCTACGTACAACAATGGATGAACCCAAGCTGATTATAATGATGAAGGTGAATTTTAGATCAGTTACTCATCAGTAGATTTTACTTCTTTAAAAATGTAAAGGAAAAAAAAATAATGGTGTTCAGTAATGGAAACCTATTCTAAATAATTAATTAATTTACTTAATATCAAGTAATTTTGACAACAAACAATTGTTTAAAGTTAAAATTATATTTTGTTGAGTATTAAAAGGTTTTTTTAAACCACATACATACAAATTAAAATTATTACACCAAAATAATAAGGAAATATAAACTTACAGGTCCAACTACATCTGATACATGACTGACTGTAGTCCCGCTAGCCGCACCAAGGTATAAAACCCTTGATCCCGGAGGCATATGGATAGCGTCAACTCCTCCCATGATAGCCGCAGCCAGCTTCGATCTGAACGGATTCCATACTCTGTATTCAATCTTCTCACCTTCATTCTGGAAGTACATACTTTATGTAGTTGAGGTTAATTTAAGAGTTTTTTGATAAATATATGTTCAAATCAGAAGTGGGTATGTGGATATAGTCTTCATGGATAGGTCCAGATTAGAGGGACCACAATCATCATTTTATATATGTAATTACTCAATATATAATACTAGCTGTCGCCCGAGACTTCGTCTGCGCGGAATCAAAATAAAACATGAGAAGAAGTTAAAGTGTTCTTCCAGACTATGTTCTACATCTGTGACAAATTTCATCAAGATTCATTGTACCGTTCCGGAGATACCTTCAAACATTCATCCATCCAAACATTTGCATTTATATTAGTAATTAATGAACTCAAAATCTGTTTAACCAATATAAATAATTAATTTGCAAAGAAATTTATAAAATTAGAAATTTACATTATGATAGAGTAAAATTCCTCACATACGAAGTTGCGGCTAAAAGCTAATAATTCATAACTTACTATTTTTTAAGTTTATTAAGGTTTTTTCAAATCAACTCTTAAAACTAACAATAGTAAAAAATAACAAAAAAAATAGACAAATTGATAACTTTATTTTCAAAATTGTCTAAAACGAGTTACAAACCTCAACAGATATCCTCTTTTCTCCGTAAACCTCAGATCCTGGCACTAAATTCTTTGTTACTAATGCATCTTCTTTACCTCTTGCTATGAAAACACCTGGATGTCTGAAAACATATCTTTTTGTTACCAACATATTATGTTGAAAAATGAATGTTATGTTATTATGTTATATCAGAACAACATGTGTAGCTTCAAGCATTCGCTTTCAGAAGAACGAAAGTTATTTGTAATATTACATCATTTAAGTTTTTGTTGATATTTTGGGACATATTATTCAACTGTCAAAAACAAACATAAGTAGGCTATGTGTTTTTCCAGGCTATTTATCTACATCTTTGCTATATTTCATCAAGATCCATTAAGCCGTTCCGGGGATACCTTCAAACAAACATACATCGATCCAAAAATTCGCATTTATAAGATGTACCAATGCGTTTTTTTTAATTCCAAATGTAAATTTATCCAACATATCTTACAATAAAAAAAACATAATGTGCACATCATTGTTAGTTATTAATCTAATTCTGCTGAAAACCTGTGCAGAGACAGTTTAATTTGTCCCTGCTTAGCTGAAGCTGGATTCTTTTTGCCTCACATTTGTATCAAGTTTGTGCCTTGTGTGTTTTATGTTCTATGTGTGGTAATAAAAATTTTTTCTTTCTTATATACAGAGAAGAAATTGAAATATATGTATGAAGTTAACCTGCGCTGGACGAGCACAAAAGACCTAGTAATGCTGTAAATACTACTTTCACTACTATTAATTAAAAAAAATACTTTTTCATACCTGTGTGGTTCAATAATAACTTGTTTCCCTCCTTTAAATCCACCTCCACCTCCTCTACCCCTACCTCCGCCTCCTCGTCCGCGGCCTGTGTGTTTTAACTTAGTTTAGTAATTTAAATAACAATAATTAGTAACTAAGTAATTATAGGTAATAATCAGAAGTGGGTATGTGGATATAGTCTTCATGGATAGGTCCAGATTAGAGGGACCACAATCATCATTTTAAATATTAACTATTATTTCAGCATATATAATGCCATGACTTTGTATGTAAAGGCGAACTTGCCAGGCGAGTCAGTGCAACAAAATCTATTATAGTTATTATAGCCTGGCCGGAAAAATAGAAAATCTAGCTTAGTGAAGCCTTAATCCTTAACCTTTTATATGTCTACAACTCGACATCAAATAGAATTGAAATATGAGTTCTTCAGAACAAATCTTACCTCCTCCTCTACCTCCAAAGCCTCGTCCTCCACCTCCGCCGCGCTTCTCAAATTTGCCACCTCCTCCTCCGCCTCCGCCGCGGCCGCCGAAGCCCCCACGACCTCCGCCTCCACCACGGCCTCCTCTGAAACCGCCGCCCCCACGACCCCCGCCGCGTGGACTGTTAAACTCTGTAAATAATAAACAATTAATATAAATAGATTAGTTTTCTTTGTTTCAAAATCTGTAGGAAAAATAATGATAATGACGTTTCTTTTGATATCAACGTGAAATTGCGCGATATCAAATAGTGTGATCGATGTGTATATCGGGATATTTAATGAATTAGTAAAAAGTAAATGTTACTGGAACAATATAATACTATATTACCACGTGCATTAATATATTATACCAGTGTGTGCAATTCTTAGTCCTTTTTTATCAGCCACGTGGTGTAACTAGATAATAAAGACTCAGGTACAGGCAAGTTTAATTATCATGAATATTTGTTAAAAACGTAAATTAATGACTTTTGAGATAATTTAATTCCTATTTACAGTGACTGATTTACTTTCGTATTTGTTTAAATACAAACTTAAGTGTCACTAACACGTGCGTAATACACGTGTAAAAATATAACCTATATACAAATTTTACGACTGATGCTAACTGAAATAAGCAAAATTTTATTAGTAATCATGTTTTTTATAAGTAAAATTGTATTAAATTATATATTGACTTATATCGTTAACCAACATAACCTCAAAATACAGTTTGGCAAGGTTATAATTTCATTAAATTTTGGTGCTATATCCGAAATACAACGATTAAGAAATTGTAATATTAAATTTAGATTAAATTTATAATACATTTCTATCAACAATATAAAAAATGCGATAAAATTAAAACCATGCGGCATCCATGCATGCAATTAACTAGGTAAAAATTATCACTTACCAGGTTTACCCATTTCGGGAGAAAATGTTAATAAACAGAATCAAATGATATAAATCTAACTAGTACTATCTAAAAACAAAAATAAATTTTGTTTTTTTCATAAACTGACGCCGTGCATCGCGCCCGCGCCGTGTTGCCGTCGCCGGAAATGAAGACATTTTGTTTTAAATCGTCGAAATGGCTTGGGATGGGATGTAGCGATGATGTGACATGAGCAAAAACCGGTAAAGTAGTTTAACGTTTGATGAAAAAAATATGTAAAAACCGATAAATCAAAATTTATTGTAAAAATAGATTACTGCATTTGATTTAGTTTGAAGTTACATCATCGTGTTTCTAGTAATGTACTAAACTTTTATTTGAAGTTAATGTATGTGCAGTGTTTTCTTCGGCAAATAATTTTATTTTTTATTTCTTGAATAATTATGTTCTTTATTATTTCAGCTTTATTTTTTGATCTTATTACTATTTTATTAAACAGCCAATTTTTTTTAAATATTTCATTGATTAATTAAACAAAAGTACACATACATCCTTTGAAACACGTACATACTTTGGAATTTTGCCTATCTATGAATGGTGATAACTTATTCTCAGATATTTATTTACTAATCACATTACACTATGTCTATTGCGAAATTCACCTGGAAAGATTTTTCGTGGCTTAATGAACCTAAAAAATGGAAATTTACCGATGATATCTTAGAAATCTCAACCAATTATGAAAGTGATTTTTGGCAAGAAACTTTTTACAATTTCAATCATAACTCAGGACATATATTTGGAATCTATATTAAGGAAAATTTTACAATGCAGGTAACATGTTTGAATAGTTTGGTGCAAAACAAAACGCATTTAAACTATCTTCAACTTTGAATATTTTCCATTCACGTGTTTCATGGACAAAGTAAATAAGAATCCATACACCCATACTACCGATGGGATAGACGAGCTGCCACACTATTATAAGGGTTAACAAAAAACCGAAAATTAATTATTTCAGGTGTGCGTAGAAGCAAATTTCGAAGAGCTATATGACCAAGCAGGTGTTATGATATATTCAGACGAAAAGCACTGGCTTAAGGCTGGTATAGAATTCAATGACGGAAAACCAATGATCGCTAGTGTTCTTACTAACGAACTATCTGACTGGGCAACAGGTAACATAGCAGTTTTAATAAGATATTCGTCTGTATTTGCTTACCAACGTAAGATGAGCGATTCAGTATATTTTAGTCTCTTAATCAAAGGATCCTCCGAAAAAACTAGAACAAATGTCTTTCCGATTACCGATAAATTCTACTATACTTGTTAAATGCAATCATTTTTATTCTTTCCAGGTATATTTACGGGCAACCCTGGAAAATTTTGGATGCGCATTACAAGAGTCGATCGTGTAATTTGCGTTAAATATTCAGCGGACAAAATTGCTTGGCATCTTTTACGTCTCTGTCCATACCATGAAGCCGATAAATATTTTGTTGGAGTATTCTCTTGTTCACCCAAGAGAGAAAACTTTAAAGTTATGTTTAGTGAGCTTTCTTTTTCAGTGCCACAAGAAGATATTCTCCATTCAAATTGACTTTTGTTGCATAATCTGATCAGAAATGTTTGCATACCTGTCATGAGGGCGCCACAATCGCCTTCGATATTGCAACCTTCTACATTTACGTCAGTGTGTCCAACGAACCAATGTCATTAAAAAATTATAATTTTTCTCCACGGCTAGATATTTTTTGGCATATAAACATATAAAATAATTTACACCGCCATTACAATAAAATGCTTTGACAACTCGACGACAAACAATAACGTCAAAGCCATGGCAACAAATTTTTCTTTTTTTTTTATGAAAAAGAACCGGTAAAAGTTGACAGCAGCGGGGCGTGAATCAATAAACCGAAAACTAGTGAATTCGTTAGGTATGGATTCATTAAAAATTCCTTCTTTTCTTTTTGTTTTTTTTTTCCGACCAATTTTACTAAAATCGTATTTTAGTTAAATAAAAATAACATTTTCATAAATATATTTATTTCAAGTAGACATAGAATTCACAATGTTATCCCATTGATTGTTATCTTATTAATTACGGAATGCATTATGTACATCAAACGGACATTTTGGACGCCATTTTAGACATATAAAAAAACAAAACAAAATACGTCCGCCTAATTGTTGTATATATAATAACAAGAAAAGAAACTTTTTAACTTTATATTTTACATTTACATTAAAGTACAAATTAAAAATGCAATTCTATCTTACTAAAAAAATATATATAAGTAATATAGACTTCAATTTAATTTGTATTTATTAACTTACACATTATTTGATCGCAATTTTGATTTTTCTTCATAAAAGACATAAAAATATCGCAAAGAAACAAGATTTTAATACATAACAATTTAAACATAACTAATACATATTACCAACCATTAACAAATAATTATGTTTAACCGTAGGTTTCTAAGACTAAAATCCCCGTTTAAAACATATTATCTCTGTTTTATCATAGTTAATAAAAGCGATGACTATGTTTTACAGAGATTTTATTCTTAGAAACCAATAGTTAATACGGAAAAATATTCCAAAGTCACAATACAACTGTCTTAATTATTATAAAAAAACTTAAAAATTAAAGTTATCACATTTCACACTTCGCATTCAAACAAATTAACAAAGATTTCGTATATTTTATTATCTATACAAATCTTAAAGGTTTATTTTTATTTTTATATAGGCATTGGATATCGGTGTCCTTTAGCCTTTTAAAGGTTTACAAAATGTTAATGCTGCCATGTTCAAGAATTTCCAATCTCCTAAGAAAATTTTCCATGGATTCTCTCTTATCCATTTGTATATTAGAGGAATAAAAAAATATGGAGAAGTAAAAAATGAATCAAGAAAATTATTTTAATATTATAGAACATTGTCATTAAATAAAACAGTTTGAAAATTAAAGATTCTCAATAGAAATAATATCGGAAGTGATATGATTATTTTGATTGGACATTACAATAAATATTTTAATTTTTAATTTCACATCATACCATCTTTTCCATTGTAAACCTTACGACCCTGTCAATAAGAATTACATTCGTACTTTTAAATTGGTCCATATTTCATATATAACATGGTACCAACACTTAACGAAATATTGATTAAACCGTGAAACTGGCACGAGAGTTCAAAAGTTTCTTAATATGGTAACACTTTTGACATCTGTCAAACGATTTTGACGTTTACATGTTGCTACACTGAGCCGTCTCGAACGTGTCTATGGGCTCTGATTTGACGGTGACTTGCACAGATTGCGCCGCCGGTGTTGCTAGACTAGGTTTTGATCTTTCCAGGTTGTACATCTGTAAAGTAATTATTACAAATTATTTTCTACATTATGGCAACATCGGTTATATATTACAAAAATCCATCCGAATATTGGATGGATTTTTTGTAAGAAGGTATCTCCAGAACGGCTCAACGAATCTGGACGAGATTTGGTATGGATATAGAACATAGTCTAAATGAATACATAGGCTACTAATTAATTTTTTTTTAATTCCTCGCGGACAGAGTCGCGGGCATGAGCTAGTCAGTTTATAATATCTCACGGACTTTGATGGCGGCGTCTTGTCACTGGTCAAGACTTTAGACCCGCGTAGTAATGTCACATGAAAGTTAAGGCTTGTTTTTTTATATATAAATACTTACCCTCATAAACATAGGTTTAGGAAGTTGTGATACACTCGTAGCCCTGTTTAATGTTTCATCGTACTCAGAGAGATGTGAGATCTCAACGGGCGGTACTTTTAGTTTGGGATACTGTTTCCTTGCGGTGGGTTCCTCTTCCGAGTCGGATGGAGGAGGACGGACCTGATAAATTAAAAGTAAATAAAGTGAAAATCTTTAGCAGTCGTATTTAATGTTCGTTAATTGGTCGTTAAGGGAAACTTAGTGTTGATTTCTTACTGTAAATTTACACTAGATAGACCATTTAATAACTCTATGTTTAGCAGTATGACTATTAAGTATAGAACTTGAGCATTTATATTTAAAATTAATTGTTTAATGGGAAATGGGAGCTAGTGTTTAGTAAAAAAAAATATTTATATAATTGAATTTCGTTTTTATTAAAACTAGTTTA
>JAOPJD010000020.1:1036266-1046558 GCA_026167825.1 Papilio polyxenes | reverse complement strand
TCCATTTCCGCTTTATTCTCTGGCGGCGGAGATAACTCTTTTGTTTCCTCCTTTGAATTAAATATTTTAATTATTAATAATAAAGGCTGTAACGACGAATAAATATTTTTATAGCAATTTTCTGTTACTAATATTATAAATTCGAATGTATGGATGTTTGAAGGTATCTCAAGAATGGTTTAACGGATCTTGATGAAATTTGTCACAGATCTAAAACATAGTCTGAAAGAACACATAGACTACCTATTAAGTTTTTTTTTTAATTCCGCGCGGACGAAGTCGCAGGCGACAGCTAGTTATGCTATAAAATTAGTAAAAAATATAATTACATCATAATTATCCTAATTAAAATAGGATACAAGTGAACCTTCTTGTAAAGTGACAACGTACTGACTATTCGAGCAAAAGGAAGATTTTCTCTCTCCATACAAGAACAAAAATAAATTATGCACTGAAAAGAATCGCTGGTGGAATAAAAAAATGGCGTATAATTTTAGATGGTACGTTTACCGACCAGCAGTATGACAGTGTGCTGACCACCAGCAGAGACAGCAATGGGTGGCCTGGTGTCGAAGGGGGCGCTGCTGGGGGGTGTGGGCTCGCTGCAGTCTGTCGCAGCGCCTGTACCCAGCTGACCCTCACTGCCCATACCCCATGAGTACGCCTCGCCTACAAACATTTAACATTACATATATACTATTGATTATATATACTAGCTTTTACCCGCGACTCCGTCCACGCGGAAAAAAAAAATGCACACAAGATGAAAAAGTTCCTATGTCCGTCTCCTAGTTCTAAGCTACCTCCCCATCAATTTTCAGCTAAATCAGTTCGACCTATCTTGAGTTATAAATAGTGTAATTAACACACTATATATATATATAAAAGAAAGTCGTGTTAGTTACACTATTTATAGCTCAAGGCTGAACCGATTTGACTGAAAATTGATGGGTATGTAGTTGAGAACCAGGATACGGACATAGGATACTTTTTATCCCTTTTCCTTTTTTTTAAATTCAGCGGGAACGGAGTCGCGGGCAAAAGCTAGTATACAAATAAAGTAAGAAGACGGCCGTGAAGAAGAAATTCCGCGTTTCGTCAGAGTGTGGTGTTGGAGGACTCATTTTAGTCCTCTTTCCCTTCCCACCCTTTTCTTATAAGGAATGGATGGGAAGGAAAAATGGATTTGGCAGAAGAGAGGACGTACAGGAAGAGGAAATATCCTCTTTCTGTGCATCTTCTCCGTTGATTAAAGGTAGGCAATGCATCTGCCTTACTATTTCAGCGAATTCAGGTGACAGATTGCTAGTTTGCCACTTTTTCGTATAAAAAAATGTATTGAAGTCTTGGAAATCTTATGATGCTGTAAGTTTTATCTTATACTAACCATTATCAGTGACTGCGAATGAATTTGCTATACCAGTAGATATACTAATACACTTCTTATTCTGTAACTTCGGTACAGGCTCCAACATTTCAGCATCTTCCGTCCTCTCACCCAAACCTAATCTGTTGATAAACAAATTTCAGTAAATTTAAACCTCCAATACAATGATCCATTCGCTATTTAGGCGAATTTAGGTTTGTCAGCTTATAATCTTGCTATTATAAATGGGAATGTTTGGAGTTTGTAATCTGCAGGTCCTGGGTTCAAATCATGTCATATACTAATGTGTTTTACATATGTACATCTATCTGACGTTCCTATAATGCAGGAAAAAGGTGATGCTGCACATATCTGTGAAGAAATTCAATGATATGTGTGAAGTCAACTCACACTTGGTCAGCATTGACTATGTCCTAGTCACACCTAACTTAGGGTAGACTCCGAGCTACTCAGTGGGGACTTATAGTGAGCTGATGATGTTTGGATGGATGGATCTTAAGAAAGTATCTCCCAAACTGCATGAATCTTGATGAAATTTGACATAGATGTAGAACATAATCTGGAAGAACATATAGGCTACTAATTTTTTTAATTCCATGCAGACAGAATTGTGAGCAACAACTAGTTCAAAGTATAAACTCACCTTCCATAATCAGTCCGTCCGATGGCATATAACTGTCCGTTACCATCTACAGCAAGGGAATGATGTTGTCCGCAAGCTATTGCACTCCATGTTGTATTCAAACTGGTAAACGCATCGCATTCCGTTGGTGAGAATATCGCTGTTTTACGTTTCTCACCAGTTATACCTAGAAATTGTATAATCTAGATTATTTCTATGAACAAGACATAAATACCTCAGTAGGTCTTTTACTGTGGTAAATACCCTCAGTACGAAATCGATTTACGAGGTTAAATTTGTATGAGATAAAAAAAATAGTCTAGGTCTATCTAATTTAAATTTTACTTAATATTATAAATGCGAATGTTTAAATGTATGTTTGTTTGAAGGTATCTCCAGAATGGTTCAACGGATCTTAATGAAATTTGGCACAGATGTAGAATATAGTGTCAAAGTATATATAGGTAATTTTTTTTTATTCCGCGCGTACAGAGTCGCGGGACACAACTACTTTATCTATAACTAGCTGTCGCCCGCGACTCCGTCCGCGCGGAATAAAAAATAGAAAACGGGGTAAAAGTTATCCTATGTCCATTTCCTGGTTCTAAGCTACTTGCCCACCAATTTTTAGTCAAATCGATTCAGCCGTTCTTGAGTTATAAATAGTGTAACTAACACGACTTTCTTTTATATATATAGATGTCTACTGTCTACTGTCAATTAAAAACGTTTTGCTATTAAAAAGAATTGCTTTTTTATATGAAAAATGACTGAATTATTTGGCTACTATAAGCTTATCATTAACATTATCTCTTTTGTATTATTTCACTCAAGTTTTAAAGTAAGGTTATAAACTTTAAAGTTTAGGTTTATCTTTTTTCCAATCCCTTGCCAATCCAACTTGACGAGTAAATTTTTTTTTTTTTACTTTCATTACTATAACGTTAATACATAGAAAAATGTATCCATATTATATAACTATAAAGTAGCTTCTCCCAGAGTCGTTTAGTGTGTTAGTGTAGAACTTAAGGGACTATTTAGTAATTACTGACTTACCAAGTTGTCCGTAATTATTAAGTCCGAATGCAAACACTTTGTCACCATTAGCGTCTAACACAAATGTGGCATGACATCCTGCCCATATGCGGGATGCGCCTAACTTTAGTGTCACTTTAGCTGGAGTTAGAAGTGCACCTGGAAAAAAAAAAAAAGGTTTTTTTAATTACACTTTAATATTAAATACTAACTTTTACCCGCGACTCCGTCCGCGCGGAATAAAAAAATAGAAAACGGGGTAAAAATTATCCTATGTCCGTTTCCTGGTTCTAAGCTACCTGCCCACCAATTTTCAGCTAAATCGATTCAGCCGTTCTTGAGTTATAAATAGTGTAACTAACACGACTTTCTTTTATATATATAATAAGATGCGAATGTATGGATGGATGTCTGTTAGAATGTATCTCCAGAACGGCTCAACGGATTACGATGAAATTTGATATAGATGTAGAAAATTGTCTGGAAGAACACATAGGCTATTTATTATGTTTTTTTTTTTAATTTCTCGCACACGGAGTCGCGGGTTATAGCTAGTTAGCTTACAATATACTCGCATGTCTACTGTTAAAGTGCCATCAAAATTGTTTCAACCATTTCGGAGATTACACGAAACAAACTTGCGGACAAACAGACAGATAAAAATTAAATAAAACATATAATTTAACTAAAAAAAAGTCATTTTTTTAAATTATTGTCTGTCTATCCGTAAATCAGCATTTGTTCCAAGTAATCTAAGAAACTTCTAACAGATTTTGACGGGACTTTAACTGAAAAATATGCGAAATATAACTTAGTCTACTTTTATTTTTTAATTTTGAACTGAAAAAGTCACATTAAACTGTAAATATATTATTAAAAATGTACTCAATTAATAAGTAAAGTAAAAAAAATACTTACTGAATCCTTGACGAGCATCTCTGGATGCTGAGCGCTGTGAGAGACGACCAAGTTGTCCTTGTTCACCACAACCCATTGTGTACACAGCACCTGATGTCTGAAATGTAGTATACATAGTTCTTTAGACAATCTTAGCAACATCGTGTTGTCATTTTTGAGATGTACTTATCCGGTTTAGTATTTACAAAATATTAATTCATTTAATTAAATTGTTTAAATTTTCGTCAGACATCATAATTAATTAATTAAGAAACGGCTTAATCCACATTTGATCGTCCGGAAACGGCACCGACTAGTTTCGGACCCATCGCGGGTCCATCTTCAGGGCGAGTGTTTATTCCGAGGACTGAGAGAGTGCGAGACGCGACGCGACCGCGAAGTCTTCGGAACATCACACGTGAGTTAAGCCGTTTCTTAATTAATTCATTCATTTAAATTAATTGTTATCACTAATCAATTATTTTAGTGAGTTTGAAGACTATTTAAAATTTTACTGTTAAGAAATAATTATTTCTTTAATTTTTGTCGATTTTTTTCTATTTTAATATTTTTTTTTATTATATTTTTTAAACCTTTCAATTATAATGTAAGCCATGTTTATAAGCGAAATGAGTAACTCCATCTAATGACATTTAAATGTGAAAACCGTAAGATAAGGGATGATATAGGAAAAATTTTTATATATCGGTTATATAAAAATACAATGCTCGTAACCTAAAGGGGTAGGCAGAGTACTTTCTTGCCTATAAAACATTATATTACTGAAATTCTTGAGTAATTCATCAATACTTAATCTTTCTACGACCAAAAGGTATCTTATAATAAATACAACATCGGTTATACTGACTGAATATTGACAGCCTTTTACATGTAGCTGTAACCGGTATTTAATATTTGAATAATTTCTGCCACAGTACATCTTGAATCCTTAAAACAAATTCCACTGGTTGACGATTGCTATTAAAAAAATAACAGGCGCAAATAATCACAATACAAAAAAAAACTGATTTTTTAATTGTCTTTTTTCAGTTTAGTTTTAATATTAAATAAAAATAACTTACAGATAATATAACAAGATGGTCACCACCGGATGCGATGGCCACAGCTGTCTCACCAATGTCAACTCTGATCGGTTCTTGACAACCTTTAGTTTCTCTGCCGCGCACCACCAGCCCCATGCTGCCGTGAGAGTCCTACAATAGATTACAATTACATATATATACATACTAGTTGTCGCCCGCGACTCTGTACGCGAGGAATTAAAGAAAAGATATAAGTAACCTATATGTTATTCCAGACTATGTTCTACATCTGTGACAAATTTCATCTAGATCCGTTGAGCCGTTTTGGAGATACCTTCAAACAAACATCCATCTAAACATTCGCATTTATAATATTAATAAGATTTGTATAAATCTTTAATTCCGAGCGGACAGAGTCGCGGGCAACAGCTAGTATATCATAAAATTAGAGTTTCTGTATGTAATGAAAATAAAAAATAATAAAAAACCAATTTTTAATATTAACGAAAGGTTCGTGAATTAAAAAATCAAATAAAAACGTTATTCTACATCTTCAATTTACCATAAAATATACTGATTTCAACTAATCATAGAAACAAAAGTAGCACCAGTGGAAACGACCATTAAATACATACCCTAAAAGCTCCCCACGCGTACACATCACCATTATCAAGTAATGCAGCTGTATGAGAGTCACCAGCTGATATTGACACTGCTTTCTGTGGTAATGACACCGTCTTCGGTGTGCCCTCATCTTTGTCACCTTTTGTGATACGACCCAATGCACCTTCATCATTACAACCGAAAGTCCACACCTGAAATAAACATACAAAAGTTAATAAAAAAAAACAATATATACCAAACTAGAAGTTGTTAACCGGACGGAACAGTTTGGCCGGACATTTGGGTAGAAATACCGGACACTATTCATTATTGAGAATTTTGTCTCAGTATTTATAGGTACGATAAAAAAATTGTAGACAAAAAGCCTAACAAAAAAACAACCCGGACATCGTTTATTTTGGCCGGATAAATCTAAAAAGCCTACCTATGTCCGGTTTTATCCGTACGCTTGGCAACGCAACTCGTGTCCATGGCCTACTAGCTCTCGGCCGCGACTCCGTTCGAGTGGGATTAAAAAAAACTAAAATAGCCTATGTCTTCTCGCAGACTATGTTCTACATCTATGACAAATTTCAGCAAGATCTGTTAAACCATCCTGGAGATACCTAGTAACAAACATCCATCCAAACTTTCGTATCTATATATATATAAAAGAAAGTCGTGTTAGTTACACTATTTATAACTCAAGAACGACTGAACCGATTTGACTGAAAATTGGTGGACAGGTAGCTTAGAACCAGGAAACGGACATAGGATAATTTTTACTCCGTTTTTCTATTTTTTATTCCTCGCGTACGAAATCGCGGGTAAAAGCTAGTTTATAATATTAGTAAGCTTCATAGTAAATCTATCGTTTTACGTAAGTACGCGGAGTTCATTAACATCGTGACCCCATAGAGAGCGTGGCGGGGGTCGCTGCACCCTGGGGGAGAGGTGAAGCAAAAAGTGTAAACATTGCCGCCCTTGAACTTTAACCCTTGTTATTTCAAAACATGACCTTAGTTTCATTTATTACAACTTTTTTTTTTAGATAAATTTGTGGGCTAGTATTTGAATTTATTTTAAATGAATTATGAAGCTATAAAAATAGTAAAAGAGTAAGAAATACAATCGAAGCTGGATAAGTGAGAACAGGTTTCTCACTTATCCAATCCAGGTTAAAGCGAGAGTCATTTTCTCAACGGACAACATAAGCGAAGAATTAGCTTAGAGAGAAGAAGAGAGAGAGAGAAGAAGCTTAAAGAGAAACCTTTGTAAGCGAGAAAATATTGGGGTCCTTTGGACTCTCGCTTATCAAAGTTGAACTCGACTTCGACTAAGTTAACTTTATAGAATTAAGTTGACTAAATTTTATGCAATCGAATTAGGATTATTTATAATACGAAGTACATATTAGAATACATCTGAAATATTTTCTTGAAGAGGTACAAAATAATTAAATATTAAAAAAATTGTTAAATAAATGTACCATTGATTATAAAATGTCTTTTCTAAATAAAGATGTATCGTCATTTAAATTGAACCTTCGCAAAACTTCTAACTAATTTATTATGTAAACTGTCCCGACTCCATCCACACAACATAAAAGAAAACTTAATAAGTAACCTAAGTTCAGACTAAGTTCAACATCTTTGAATTTTCAGACGAGATCCATTGAGTTGTTCTGAAGATTCCTACCTACCATAATGGTAGAGGCACAGAAAGATGATATTTTCCCTTCCTATACGTCTCTTCCATCAAAACTACGTCCCCTTTCCATCCATTCCTTATAAGGTTGAGAAGGGAAAGAAGACAAATTAGGTCACCGGCACCGCACTCATCAGACTGTACTTGGAATTACTTCCACTTGACGCCTGTCTTCTGTAAGGTCGTGGTATTTCTACCACTATAACTATATTATATCCCCACAATAACTTCTACATCTATGCCAAATTTCATCAAGATCCATTGAATCATTCCGGATACTTTAAAACATCCATCCATACATCCAAACATTCGCATTTATAATATTAAGTAAGATATTTACCTTTCCATCAGTATCTATAGCAACAGTATGCATCCCTCCTGCACGTATATCTACTATTTTATCACCAAGACCTGATACGTATTTGAACCTGGAAACAAACTAATCATATAATATAAAGAAGGCAACAATATAATAAATCAAACATTAATTTTGTACAAAATTATATAGAAATAATTACTTTTAGAACTAATAATAACAACTAAATCTAGAAACAAAGACAAAACATACATAAAAACCTTTATATATCTCAAAAAAAAAATTATTTCTTTAGGTGAGTTTGAGATATTTTTCAGTTATAATATGTAAAATATAATTTAAAAAAAATATATATTATCTTTTGAAACATAAATTTATAAACAAAACCAATTACTCTTATTAAAAATCCCAAATAAAAGTATAAAATGTACAAAGATATACTAACTTTGTAGTCTCAACAACATCCTCTCCGAGTCCCAATTGTCCGACATCTCCCTGACCGCAAGCGAACACGCGGCCGCGCTTCTTTGGTGCACTTGGGATCTCTAACTGTACTGCTACAATGAAAAAAGACACTAATAAATAATATAAAAATAAAAAAAAGACTTACCTATGACACTTGGAAAATACCAATTGAATGACACCTTACTCGCCAAAATTGTTTCAGTTTCTCAGGTCATAATTAAATTGACACACAAGCATTTAGTAACTTATAGCTATGTTTATGTAAAGCGAGTAACCTGCAGTCAAACTGCGTAAGCAGTTTTGCGGGGCATGTAATAATTGAAAGTGTAACTGTGTAAGTGTTACTTTTCAAAAAAAAAAAAAAAAAAGCAAACCTACAAACATCTTATCTTACTAATATTATAAATGTAAATGTTTAGATGGATGGATGTTTCAAGGTATCTCCAGAACAGCTCAACGGATATTGATAAAATTTGGCACAATTTTAAAATATACTCTGGAAGAACACATAGGTTAATTATTAATTTTTTTTTAAATTTCGCGCGGACGAAGTCGCGGTCAACATCTACTATGCAATAACTAGTCAACACATTTAACCTTGACATTATATTGATAAAGAAATTATGTTAAATTATATCATAGTTCAACAGACTTATCTGACCCAGTAGACTGTCATTAGATTAAAAAAGATCATTAGTGCCTCCTTGTCAATGTCAACGAAAACAGACCCTTGTCAGACTTTAGCTTTCTTATCTGTCATATATATCAGTAGGAAGCAATAAAATACTTATTAAGCAGCCTATGTGTTCTTCAAGACTGTGTTTTATGTCTATGACAAATTATATACAAATCCATAGAGCCCGTCTAGATATACCTTCCATCTATCAATTTAAATCAGGGAATCCCAATGGGGTTGATGTCAAACTTAATGCATTGCTAATTCTTACCCTGTCTTCTATTGACCTAAGTCAGAATCAATAATAATAATTGAAAAATTAGGTAATTTGGCCATGGGGGTCTGAGGTAACAGTTCATTTTGGAAAATGGCTCACTTGTCCAAAATAGTCAAGTGTCAAGCGGGAATCCCTGATTTAAATTAACATTTATAATATTAGTATTATTCGCTCACTTCTTATGCATATCCTTTTTCAACCAATCCATACCAACTTCCTCAAAAAGTTAAAATCATAACCTAATGATTTGTAGTAAACAAAATGTTTAATATTATGTTTTAAATTTATACATTTTCCTCGTAAATTAAAATTAGGATGACTAATAAAAACAGGTTTTCAATGAGGTCATTAAAGTATATATTTCAAGTGATATAATTTTCTTATCTCACAATTGAAAGAGTTTCAGATAATATGTATTATATAATGTATGGATATTGCGATGGTTTAACGTAGAAATCTTATATGTATAGTTATTTTCAATGAAAATGAGAAATTATATTTACATTGTACAGGCTTTTTTTTTATTGAAAAAGCTTGACCACAATCCCACCCGATGAAGTGATGATGTCGAAAGATGGTATGCGCTAGCTTTGTAAATGACTATTCACTCTACTCTTGAAGGCCTTCACATCGTTCTAGGACAGAAAAACTGACGCCGGCAACTTATTCCAATCCTTTAATCCTTATAAGTCTGATTACAGCCTTATAAAGGCAATTGTTTGGACGGGTTTGGTATAATTTTTCATGTCTATTGGATTCAACAAGAAATATTTATAACCAACATCTCTCTTTCCCCTTCCCTATGTCATATTGGCACAGTGTGTAGTTTTCATACACATATATCGGCCAACATATCTGAGTTCACTCTCTTACACATATTCCTCTTTCATACAATCCATCCTAAAGATATTTCTGATTTAAATGAGATCGCTAAACTGAATAAATGATTGTATTTGATTTTTGGTTACTTTTGCTTGGTTAGTAAGTCAGTTATGGTTTAACCCTTTCAGTGTCATTGAAATTTTACATTATCTTGAGCAATATGTCACCATAATTTTTCAAATTTGAATACAAACTACTTATAAAATGGTAAGTTTTAGTTCTTCCTGAAATCAATATATTTATTTCCAGTTTCTGTTTATATTTGAGCATCTCGTCACAAAGAGTAAAAAAAATGCACAGATAATTTTTTCTTTACTTTTTGCAAAAGTCTAACTAGGCCATGTGTTAAAAACATTTATAAGTGATAAACGCGCGATAAGTA
>JAOPJD010000020.1:312086-324152 GCA_026167825.1 Papilio polyxenes | reverse complement strand
GCCTAGGCCAAATAAAAGGGAAGTTGGAAGTTTTCTATTTTAATGCTGAAGTAAACAAAAATTTCTTTTCATATCTGATTTGGACTGTACGTTTAGTTTAAGTAATTAAAAGAGTAATTTATAGTTGTTATTTCACTTTGAACTCTATACAAATGAAGATTGAGTTTAAAATTATTACAACACGTAATAATACAAAATGTATTGAAAACATGAAATTAAGTTTAAAAATTAAATGCAGATAATTGAGGACGCTAATTGGTAAGAACGTAGACAGAAATGAAAAACATGATAATGACGTAAAAGTATATGCAATAAAAGCCCTCGTTCCGACGTCCAATTATTGAGGAATCCGATATTTTTCTATAAATTCTGTACTGACTGTACTAATGAACATTAAAACTCCTGTCATTATTTGCCTCAATCGAAAAAGTATTGTCGCACACCAAAGTGTTTTAAAAATAATTGGGTAATTAAGAATATAAGTTTATTCATAATTTAATTAATTATGTGTTATTTATCTTTTTTAGAAGGTTACAGAAAAGCTTACTTCTGTAACATAGAATAATGTTATGTTCGATGCGGTATAGCTAGTTAACTGAGTGCGAAATGTCAAAAATATAGTGTCTTGCTCCAAAAATACAGTTAGAAACTGATTAATTTAACCTTTTAACTGCCAGTGTTTGATGTGGTTGACGTCAACGTGGTTATAAAAACTATGCTTTATACTTAACTGCGTATCATCAAAACTGCTTCCGGTATATATACTTTATTATTTATTTATCAATATCGCATCTCGAAAGCCTATGTGAAACAAATGAATATAGAAATTTCAATGATCATGTTTCTGGTAATGTGAATATCAGCGTGCAATAAAAGGGTTAACATATATTTAAGTTAATACGTTTTGAAACATTGTCTAAGTTTTTTTATCGTCAGACACCTACTGTGCATAATGAACAATATTATCGTGGTCGATAAAAGTTTTGGTACCGAGTGTACATTGAAACAATCACGAATCACATCACGCTCATTGTGATCTCACATTTAACAAAGTTAGCTGATTTATCGCACTTAATATTTTGAGCTCAATTTTTATCTTTCAGTTCTATTTTTCACATTTTTTTAATATTTAAAAAAACAACCATGCCTCCTAGGGACTCCAGAAAGAAGCAAAGCTTTGTAGTATAAGGCGTAGAAACTAATCGTAAAAGTACTAAATAAAAATACGAAAATAGCTTATCCTGTAAATTATTCGTGTCCCTCTTCATTCTATTATTCATCTTTGTTGTATATAACCAGTAACGGGTATAGCTATTTTCAAATATTTCGGCGGCCCAAGGTCAGGTGGCCAGAAAAATGTGTAACTCTTACGACTGTATGTTCGGAAATTTAATTCTACTTTTCGCTATCATTTATAGTATATGCTCATTAGATTTAGATAAAATGTTCTTTCGTTAAACAAGTAGTGGTAAAAAAAATACATCGAATCCTGCGCCATCTTTTACCTCAAAAAGAAAGCTGAAGTAAGGCCAAAGTCTCGTTAGTCAAACAATAAGGTGCAGGTGAAATTGGCCGCCAGCCAGACATCTTACACTGGTTCAATTTAAAATTTAACTTCTCGTATAAAAAGTCTGCCTTAGCAAAACTTATATTGACACACAAGCCAAAAACACCATTACACTGTAGAGAATACGGTATCAAATCGCTTGGGATAACAACACAGCTACAATCAAAAGAAATCGACTTATTAAATATAAACTTTATATTTTTTTCATTGTTAAGACACATTTTCCACAACTACTTCAATATTAAGACATGTAGAGCATTTGAATTAAAAATTTAAGACGAGATTCCATTGTCAAAAAGTATTTTTTTTAATGTTATAAGGTGACCAAGCGTCAAGCGCTGCCCATAGATATTTTCAATTGCAGATGCGTTGCCTAACTTTAATGGACGGAGGAGGATACGGAAAGATAATATTTCCCTTTACTATTCGTCCCCTCCTCCAGCAAATCTCAAAAACTTTGCTTTTCATGGAGGATAAGAAGTTAAATGTTCAAGATATGTTTTTGTACAAGTATTTTAACAATGTAAACCCACAGAAACAAATTGCTGACGCGAATATCGGGACTGAATCAAGTGGGGGAAGCAATAAGATGTGATTTACGCCGCACTGGCTTTTTATTACTTTTAGGCACTTCACATGTGTGAAATAATTGTGCGCCTTAGAAAGTTTTTAATTTACATTTGTATATTGACGCACTTTCTTATTTCAACATTTTTGTATTACTCTTATACTCGCGAAATGAAATCAAAGTGTATTAATAGCTTGATAAAAAATAATTATAATCGATTAAATTATAGTTATTATCTTTTAATTATTTAGTAGTTTTCACCTATTATTTTTTATATCAGCATATTAAAGTTAAAGAGGTTAATAGTTTTTTTTAATTTGTGCATATTCGATGAAATTATTTTTGAATTAATTTCCGTAGTGTTAATTAAAATAAAATCTTGTTTGATTTATTAAAATGAATCATTAATTAAAATCATTGAAATTGTGTGAATAGATGTTGACTTTCTTTGGTACATAAAAAATGAAGTGCGGCCATTTTGTCTACCTGTCAGATGTCACGAGAAAAACACTAAAGTGTCATAACGAGAGAACATGTGTCAAGTTTAGACAAGTTTTCTCTTATTGAGAACGTAAAAAGGGACAAAGTGAAATAGGACAACATTTATTATTCTAAGTTTAGTGTCTCTTTTTCTTTTTTTTACGTATTGATAACTGAATACAAGAGTAGTTTTGTTTATTTATTCATAGGATATAAAATGTTAGTGTAAATTACTGAGAGTCACGACGTTAAAATGCTTAAGAAGTGATTACAAAATGTGTATTATTATCTGAAGGTTATATACTTGTATTGTACACGTATTGCCATCCTTTTCTTTCTTCTTGAAATAAACAGAGACAACAAAACCACTGTCAGTTGAAACCGCTAAATTCTATAAATGGACTGGCTATAAAACGTAGATTTTTGTGCCTATTTGATTTTCACTATTTTGGCGCTAATTGTACATAGCTGTTGTGGATTCAACTTAAAATACGAGTACGAGTATACATAGAATGATATGTCATCTAACAAAAACAGGCGCGTTAAATCGAAACGTAGTTAGAGCTGTCATTTCTAAGCAATCGCCTCTCCATTTGTAGAGATCAGTGGTTGAAACAAAATGTCAACAATGAGTCAAAGAAGTTACTAAAATATATGTAACACACTTGTCTTGACTATAGATGAATATTTAAAGATCTGTCTATGTCTACCCAAACTAAGATTTATATAATTCAACATGTAAGATAGGTGTATTCTAAATTAGGAAATTTATCCGTAAGCGTGCTTTGACAGCGTCTGTCGACAAAGCGCGAAATTGGCGGGATAACTGACGGCGCTGACATCTGTCAGTTGTGGCGCGTTTATGAGGGGCGCTGTTTGTCATCGCGGCGCGGTTTGATTGTTTGTTTTGGTGTTGAAGACGCGTTGACGAATGTTGTTAAATTAATGTTGATGGTATTAATCCGAATTTCGGGTCATGTTTGATTTACTTTGTTGTTTTGTGAATTAGTAGCTTTTACTTTGCTTTTATGTGATATAATATAAATTGCCGACGACTTCATCTGCGTAGAATTAAATAAAAATGTATGTTTTTCTAATTATAAGTATGAGTATATTTTGATTTTTTTTTATTAAAAAATGAAAGTAATTAATCGTTTCCGCTCAGCTTCTTATTGACTCGTTTGTTTCCAGTTTGGAGTAATAGAGAACTTTTACAAAGAACCTTTGTGCTGACTGGAATAACCCAGTATTTGAAAGTTTAACTACTAATTTAATACCACTTACGTTAAATGCTTACTAAGGAACATCCTTAGTGTAATTCTAAATGATTGACGAATATACTCTAATAGTGTGCTGAAATAATTATTATTCGACCGTCAATATTTTTCTTTAAATCGTTTGTTTTAAATCGTATCTTTTCAAGTTTCAAAGTAAAGTATTTCGAATATGAAATATATATTTGCATAAACAAGTACATTATATTATTTTAATAAAAATTTTTGAGGCTAGGTTTTTTATTTCATTGAAAATAAAACGAAACGAGTTATCCGAATTTAGTAATAAATTTGTTTCACATTTTTATGTTTTCTCTCTAAATAGAAAATTTTAATTAATATTTCTAGTTAATACTTGTTCAATCAAAATTATAATTTAACATCGATTAAAAAAATAATAATTAGAAGTCTTGGAGTATCTAGTCTGGAGCTTAATATTTTTAATGAATCAAACCAAATGAAGAGCATAAAAATTTAAAAGTTATTTTTTTATTTTGAATTAATAAAATATTTTTTTTTTTTTACAAAAATAACTGGTAATCTTTTTTTTTTTTTGAAAAATAGTTATACTAAAACATAACATACATACAATATCAATATTTGTTCAAACAGTATTTGTGAACGCACGTTAAATGTCAGTCACCGCAGTTGTCATTATTCGCGCCAATTTAGCGGATTACAGTATCGACATCTGGTGTCAGTTTGTGTATCAAAGTAAACAGCGATTTGAATAAACATACAGAGAATTAATAATAATAGCAATGATTACATTATGATTATTTTACTATCGTCTCGTTAGTCTATCTGAGCATTACTTAATTATTTTGCTATAAATATTTTAAATTATTACTCTTACTGGCTATAGTTATTATTCTATCCATCCATCCATTCAGCCTCGTTACACCCACTGCTGGGCATAGGCCTCCCCCAAAGATCAGTAGTTATTAGGTTGATTGTTATTATTACAATACTAAAAATTACAAATGTAGATCTCAAAATAAAGTGAGACGGTGGCGTACTGTGGACGCCCTCTACCCTACCTAGAAAGATAATGAATGACTGTAAGTTTTTTTTTTTAAATAAACGACTCCACGTTCTAATTTCAGTACAAGGCAGTGGTAGCATAGCTTTTATTTGCTATATAACATAGCTGTTGGACAAAGCGGTGCGATATTTCATCAGGCACAAAGGCTGCGGCGTCACGAAGCTAAGTCGTGCCAAGTGTTTAACTAAGTGGAAGTTTACGTCCGCTACAACCTCGCGGAGAATGGCCGCGAAAGCCTTCGTAAGAGGGCTGCATGTAACGAACACAGTTAGCTTTACAATTTAATAAAATAAATCGTATATTATTTAAACTTTTATTTCTTAAGTTATAAATTATAAACTATTTTCATGTTCAAAAATAAGTTAAACTAAATAAGAAAGTATTAAACGATACTGAATGCTAAAAAGCTATAATATTAATTAAAAATCGTCTTAGTGCAGTATTAATTATATCTTTTGAAAAATTAATTAATTTTATTTTGTAAACAACGCGCCTCATAAACGCGTAACCGTCGCGTTGCAGCTGTCATATTTCGCGCCAATTTTGCTGGTTTGTTTGGATGACAATCGTTGTCATAAAGTAATTATTATTAAAATTATTGACCTCTGTTTATGTCTGACATATAATTACTCTAATTAGTGACCGAAATTCGTCGACCGAAAGTCGATCGAAATTCGAAAATCTTACTATCTTGCTAATATTATAAATACGAAAGTTTACGGAACGGCTGCAATGATCTGGATTAGTATAGATGTAGAATATTTTCTGAAGGAACACATTGGCTACTAAAAAGTTTATTTTTTTAACGCGGAGACAAATTCGCCAGCGAAAGCTAGTAATTAATATTGAAATATTTTTTTAAATAGCTTTATCTCAAATTCGTTCGTGCAATTTCTTAAAAAACATATACAGAATTTTCTTACTTATGCATGAAATGTTTTGTTTACATACACATTATCTTTGTGTTTCAACTGTTTATTCCCAACCTTAACAAAGTTCCTTATGCTTACAGTTACTGTGGTGTTTGATCAAGACCTTATCTTGCTAACGCCGCGTGTTTGTATTTATCTATTTGTTTGTTTGTCTGTTGTAATCAGTTATTTGTGAAACAATGTCACATTGAATAGCTACAAAAGTTGATTATAAATTCTACAAAAATTTATGAAGAAATCCCTTTTATGAAGATTAGTTTGACAAATGACGCCTATGAAGTATAGAATTAATTTTGTATGAATATTATTGTCGTGCTTAACGAACGGTAATAGGTTTTGTAATAAAATAAATAACGATAATCATTTATATGTTATTAATTTTGGTATTTATAATGATACTAGCCGTCGCCCGCGACTCCGTCCGCGCGGAATTAAAAACATAATAAATAGCCTATATGTTCTTCCAGACTATGTTGTAAATCTGTGCCAAATTTCATCAAGATCTGTTGAACCGTTCCGGAGATATCTTCAAATGAACCATCCATCTAAACTTTCGCATTTATAATATTGGTATGATTTGGCTAAGTATTACACAATTAACTTTCAAACAAACAATTGCCCTAAGTTTTGGTTTAAAATTTTATTTCTTTATTTTGTTTTGAAAAATGAAATAGGAAAAGAAAGAAACAATTTCATTTATATTGATGTTCAATAAATTTTTTCGTTTTATAACTTGTAGTGTTTTAACTAAAAATAACCTTTTTTATATTTATTTTTATATTGGCACGAACTATCTCCTTATAGTTTGTACACAGTCAAAAGTTTTGTAGTAAATCATTCAGAAAACCGATTCCCAAACTCGAATACATTGGCAGTTTCAATAAAAATTCAAGTTTTTGAAATATTTACTTGTGAATGCGTCTCTTTACTATTCGCATATGAAAGTATACTTTGTACGATTGGAATAATGTTTAATCTTGATGTGATTAGCAATTTGGTAAGTAGAATGATAAAATTTACGACGCTACCGGAATTTTTGCAATTCGAAAACTGTTTTTCTTTCAGTGTTAAAGAATTTTAAGATTTAAATTTGTATGTATCTTAAATTTCGTAACTATTTTAATTTTATTACGTAACAAACCAATTTATAACCTTACCTTAATTTAAAAGAAAACTCTACTGAGGCTGTCACAGGTGAAAATGCGCCATCTATTGTCTGCTTTTTAAAACAACGATTTCAAATTTTGTAATTTTTAAAACTAGATTAAAAAGGTTATGGCGACTAATATTTTCCATTCGTTCTTTTCAGTTTGTCAGTCGGGTAAAAGCTTAAAAAAAGTTATTTCATTACTTCTTACTAATATTATAAATGCGAATGTTTTGATGGATGTTTGAAGGTATTTCCGAGACGGCTCATCAGATGAAATTTAGCCAAGATGTAAAACATATTCTAGAAAAACACATAGGCTACGTATCAAGTTTTTTCTTTAATTACGACAGGACGGAGTCACGGGCGACAAGTAGTATTGTATTAAATAAAATAACTATCAAATAGGGAACCTAATAGTCGTGTTCTGAAATTTCCATATCCATCTTTTTAAATATAGTCCCCGTGTCGAGCCTGTCCGTCTGTCATATCGGAATTAACTCAAAACTACTCATCTAACATACTAATGAGTAAATTGTAAATACCGATTCATAAAGTTTGTACAATTTTAGGAATAAAAATTTAACGAGACCTTAAAAAACATAATTATCCCAAAGAAAATTTTTACTAAAATCTAAATTCGGAAATTAAGAACAGAAATATCAATAACAAAAGAAGCTCAGTATCTCGAATACCAACAATTTTAAGTCATTAAATCAGTCTCCGTTTTTAGTCCCCGTTTACGGACTCTTGGAGCAAATTGTTACCATATTCCCGGCAGTGTGGTCCGCACCTTCCTAATTACGGTAATATTACCATAAAATATTCCCGCAGTAATAATATCTCTCGACGAATACTTTATTAGAGGAACGTTTAAAAATAAATTAATAATGAAAAATAATAATTTGAAAAATCTTTTTCCTTAATATATTTTGATTACATTACTTCGAAGAATATATATGTATATTATGTACTATGTGGGCAGTGTGATAGTAAACATTTATATAGGCGTCGATGGTTCAGGGGTTAAGCATCTGCAGGTCCTGAGTTCGGATTTTGCGATGTACCAATGCGTTTTTCTATTTTCGATTTACATATGTACATTTATCCGACGTTCAAATTCAAATTCAAAGATATGTGTGAAGTCAACCCGCATTGTGCCGTATATTATCGTTGACTATGACCTAGTCACCCCTAACTTAGGTAAGGTTCCGAGACCCTCAGTGGGGACGTATAGTGAGCTGATGGTGTACATATATTCGACAAAAAAGGTAGTTTCAAAATATTTTAAACCGTAAACAAATATTTGTACTTTATAATAAGAGTATTAATGAACAAGCTGCGAGATTTTTGTTAGAGACAAACAGAGTTTTCAACAAAAAGACATTTTACCTTTATTAGCATTTTACTGGCGTTGAAGGTAATTTATGATAATTTATTATTAATTAAGGTACAGTTATGGTAACTTTGCGATAGTATAGGACAGGCGTAGAATGTTCGGTTTTGATACAATAGAAAATTTGTCCAAACATTTGAAATGTTTAAACAAATATTGGTATTACTTCTAATGTTATGTGCAATAAATAAATAGGAAAAATATTAATCATATTTTTAGACATATAATTGAAAAATAGTAAGTTGTAAAAGCACCATTATAATTTTAAGACATCCCACACTGCATAAATAAACCTTTGAAAATATTTTTTTTTTTTTACATCAAATGGTGGCAAACGAGCAAACGGCCACCTGAATTCGCTGAAATAGCGAGGCGACCGTTGCCCATAGACATCCGCAAATACTGATGCGTTGCCTACCTATAATCAACGGAGAAGGAGACGCACAAAAAGAGTATATATCCCCTTCCCATACGGCCCCTCTTCCACCAAATCCACTTCCTCTTCACATCCTTTCCTAATATGGAAAAGGGTGGGAAGGGAAAGAGGACTAAAATAAGGCTTTCAGGACTTCACTCATCAGATGAAACGCGGAATTGCTTCCACTTCACGCCTGTCTTCTGTGTGGTCGTGGTATTTTACCGGTCGACACGGCTCATTCGTGCACCCAACAAATATTGTTGTTGCGGGATCTACCTCTGTTAAAAAATTTAATTCTGTGAATGAAGTTATGTTTTAAATAAAATTCAAATAAAGGCTTTATTTGTAAAGTTGTTATGAATCTGTTTTGATTCCGTGCACAATGTTTCTGAAAGTTTATACAATGGAAAATAAATTACGCTCCAAACGTTTGTCTGTGTTGGCCCAAATGGGGTTTTGTTTGAATTACATTTTGTACGTAACAAGTTACTTTTGAATACGTGAAACGATAATGATTCAACTCGCTTACTGTAATTACGTAAGTACGTAATTAAGACTAAGTTACAGAATTAATAAATTTGACTATGATAAAAATATACTTGGTTAAGTTATATGTTTCTATACTTAAGTTGTAAGACTAAACAAACAAGATGTACTTAAGTGCGAAGTAGATAAAACAAATCGTTTTGAAATTAAATAAAAACATATTTTTTTAATAATGTTCTTTTTAATAAATGAAAATTTAAACTATAAATATCTTTTGATACGACGGCGGAGAATTAAGAAAAAAATCCCTCGGTCGTACATTAAAAAAACTAATTTGCTCCAAGAATTTTACGACGTCGGCCATATTTTATGGGGTCAATAAATAAATCAAAAGAAATTAATCCGATAATGCTTTTGTGGTATAAAGTCTAAAGAGTTTTAAAGTTATTGTACGATAAGTTATAGCAGTTTAAACTTAGTCTGGATATAGTTACGACTTCAGTTTAATATAGGTAAAGAAGGTTTTTCATTTAAATGTCCAGTAAAAACTAAGTCATGTAAAGGCAATGTATCTTAATACAATACATAACAACATTCGATTACTATATATATATATATCAAATGATAGAAATGTCCAATTAAAAATGGTTTTATAAAATTAATCTAATATAATATTTCCATGTGACAATATTTGTTACTGTACTCCTCCGAAACAGCTTCACCGATTGTTATGAATTTTTATAATGATATTCAGTAGGTCTGAGAATCAGCTACTATCTATTTCATACCCCTAATAAGTTTTTTTTAAATGCGCGCGGACCGAGTCTCGGGCGTCAGCTAGTAATACTATTAAAAAATGATATCTGTGCTGACATATTATAAAAGATCATAAAGTATGCTTAGTATTTACAATATAAATAATCGAAATTTATAAAGATTTCACTTAAAAACATCGTAGATTAAAAGATCGAGAAAACTTTTATTTAGTGTTCCTAAAAGCGTCCCTGACAATAAATTTCAATGGTAACTAAAACCTCCATTATTTACAATACATATAACTCGGCCACTTATCGCGTAAGCCCGGGTTAGCGAACATGCTCGCCGGATAAATTACGTCACGTGTTGGCAACTAGCCTGCACCAGATAATCTGGAACTAAGGACAGGTGTACTGTCTAAGGAACATAATTTCAGCAAAAATCAAGCTACGAGTATATTCCTTCCTTAAAACAGAGCTTTAAACTTTTGATTTAAAGCGGTTGATACTACTTAGTATTTTTTCTGGTAGCAGCACACCTCTTTAGATTTACATAAATACACGTAAAACAGGTATCACACAGTGTGAGAAAGCCTTGTATTTTTTTAAATTAGCAGTTGCCCGCGGATTCATTCATGGTGAATAAAAAAATAAGCCTTTATCCAGGAATTTGACCAGTGTGGTTGACTATGGCCTAGTCAATCATAACTTGGTTTAGGTTTCGAGCCTCTCTGTGAGAACGTATAGAGAGTTGAAGATGTTGATGATGATGATATCCAGGAATAGAGTAATTTCTCAATAGTGGAAGAATTTTTCAAATCGGTTCATTAGTTTTGGAGCCTATTTAATGCAAACAAACAATCGAATAATTTGCACTTTATATTATAATCGTAGTACAGTTAGAATATTGTTTTAAGCTATTGAATATTGAAAAAAAATTATCTCCACCAACGTTTTTCATTTTTTAAGAAACCAAACATGGTTTTAAAATAACTGCAATTTTATTAATAAAGAAATACAAATACATTTTGTTCAAGTATCTTAATATTTAGGTGTGAACGTAAAGTCCGGCAACGAACAATAGCGTAGCATTTCGTAGCGTTCCGTAGCATTCGGTGTAGCACTATGCACTCGCTAAGCAAAACAAAAGGCGCCTAAGTTATTATATATGCTCCTCGGTCGGGTTGAGGTTTCCAAAGCCTTAATTTCCTTACTAAGATTTTCACACGTTCACTTATTTTAGGAATTAATGAAAATGAACAAAAGCCTATTATTAAGTTAGTATTCAAAACATTGCATAAAAAAAGTCTAAAAAAGAATAGACATCAAAATAAAGTAGACATTTATAAAAATTACTTTTAATTAAAGTATTTTAAACGTGTTTTTAAAAATTAAACTGAATTCAGAACGCACAATTAAGTTAAACAGCCAACAATGAAAAAAATAAAAGATAACACAAAGTGTCGTAAAATTTGTCCCTGAAATATAACTGTCCAAACAAGTGGCTGTTTTCAGACAATAGTTACGTAACTCGCTGTATAATTAGACCGAAATAAACGCGACGTAATCAGAAGCGCTGCTGCGAACGCGGATATAGCAATACTGGAAGTGTCAGCAGTTATTGTTAATTGTATGCTGTAGTATTTCGAAATTTAATTTCAAGCAAATTGCTAAAGGGAATTAAGATGCATATAATTTATAATACTTTTTTGTTATATAAAACTTACTTAACGGTTTAATATTTTAACTGCACAAATATAACACTTTGGTCATACATATATCAGTGTAAATTCGCCGTGTAGATTAGATTAGTGGCTAAGAGTTTTATATTTATAGAAACCCTTCGGGAAGACATACACAGAGAAGATATATAGATCTTTGAGCTTTTTTATAATTCTAGTATATTAAAATTAAATTCAGATGAAATATTGCAACTCGGTCACCTAAAATTAAGCAATGAATACGAAATTGCACTCGAGTGCTAAATACAACAAGAAG
>JAOPJD010000019.1:5859505-5871605 GCA_026167825.1 Papilio polyxenes | reverse complement strand
TATTTTTGTAAATATGTTTTTTATTATTATTTACACTTCTGTTTCCGCATCCGTTTCCGTTTCCGTTTCTGCTAAAATTTAATTTTGACATCTGTTTCCGTTTCTGGTTCCGGTAAGACACTTCCGTTGCATCACTAGTATAAATACGCAGAAATGTGTTTCTATTTGAGACAGTCTATTCGTTTGAAATCTAAAAGAATATTACAAATGTTTTCTTTGAACGCAAACACGTTGCATGCACTTTAACTTCCATTTCTTGAGTGTTGCTTCAATACACTAAGTTATTACTGAGTTATATCGAATGTTGGGAGAGAAAAAAAACTTAAATACAAGAACATTTCTACATTTTCCAACTCCTGTGACTCCTGCCTGTATCATAACTTTGAAAGATAAAGTTTCGACTGAGTTATTTCCGTTTTACTGCAGTAGAAAAGTTTTGATCACTTTAATATGAACTTTAAGTTTTAAAACTTAAACTTTGTCATCTAAAAGTAATGATAAAGTCTATTAGAATATGTACAAAAAGGGAAAGCCCTTCAGAGCACTTTTAGAAATAATTCTTGCGTAAAATTAATATTTTTTATTTGACTTTAACGAAATTAAATGTATTCATTCTTTGTTCACTTAATTGAAATGTTAATTTTAACAACGCATTGTTGTTGCGGTAACAAAGTTTGATTATTCTCGTCAATTTTAATTACAATAATTTTGTTGATCGTCACAACAAAATGTTTGATGGCCGATGTTATCGTCGTTGTACGGGAATATAATTTTAGAAAGCGTTGACGTGATATAAAACGAGTAACATATTTAAAACAAAATGAAGTGATACTATGAACAAGAAGGACATTTGATTATTTATTACCAGATACGGAAAAATACTACTCTTATAAGATTTAAACCTAACCTAAATAGTGCTTTGTGAAATAGTACACAGAGTTAAATGACATTGAAAATCGCATGAACATTGAGCACACATTGAGCTATACTAATTTAATTTAATTGTTGAGAAAACAATATTAAAGCTTTCCTGAAAAATAACATTATGTTCATTTAGATATGTCATCAATAAACATCAGTAGTACAATTCATAAGTTAATTTTTAAACGGCAACAATTTTAACTTGATTGTCTTTATTGCGTCGCTAAAGGCACGTGAGGTGCATTTAATGTGAGGCTGATTAAAGGCCCATTTCAGAGATAATTTAAAAGGAAATACAAAAAAAAAAACTTTTTCGACGTGTCATTTATTAGACAATAATAAAAAATTGACAATGGTAGACGCCAGCAACATCCGTTGCACAATGGGCCGGGTCGCCCGGTGAAATACCACAATCACACAGAAGACTGATGTCAAGTGGAAGTAATTCCGCGTCTTGACCGACGAGTGTGGTGCCGGAGGTCTAATTTAAGTCCTCTTTTCCTTATACCCTTTTCTTATAAGAAAGGTGTTTTGACGATCGAGGGGACGCATAGGAAGGGTATATAGGTATATTCTCTTTCTGTGCGTCCCCTCCTCTGTTTAAAGGTAAACAACGCATCTGCAATTGCGGATGTCTATGGGCAAGGGCGCTTCATTGTTTAGGTGTTTTCATGTGGCCGCTTGCTCGTTTTTCACTTTATGATATAAAAAAATATTTGAAATTAATATGTAAAAATTTCAAGTAGTCGTATATATGTAGTTAACATATAAATACTGTTTTATTAAGTAACATACAAAAACTTATAAAGATAAATAATGATTTTTCCTTATGCTAACCACAAACATGTTATCAAGAATTTATAAAATCATCCATCAAAGCAGCAAATAATTTGTAAAGGAAAGTTAAGATCATTTTACACAACGCTCCCCATCTCTATTGCTCTCGATGATGTGAACAAGCAAAGAACACAGTACAAGGAAAACAACTTATAATACTCGTGATATTCCCGAAAAACAAAAGTTTAAAGACAACTTTTATGTGGATTATTTCTATACGAAATAAAGTGGAAAAGTTTGAATGGAAATGGTTAACTGTTAACAATGTTATTCAGATATTACTTTGTCGATTTCGAGAGTACAGTCCACAAACAAAAGCGTAGACGAGTGAAAGCTAATTGTTTGTAAAAATGGATTAAAAAAAATGGATTAAAAAACCGGATATGTTTTCATATTTCGTGTTGTCGGTTGTTGTCGTTGTGTTGCCAACAGTAAAAATTATAATTTGATAATGACTTTTATGGATTAAAGTTAAAGATTCGTTCCGCTCTGATATTTAAATAATATTTCTCTTACGTTAAAAGATTATTCAATAGTCTATTGTTAACCGCATTGAATGATTCTTTGTTCGCTTTATACTTTCAATAAGCGACCCTTATCTAATAGAATCGTACATTTGATTAATGATACATTTTATGCCAAAGCTATATTTTATAAATGACCTCCCATTTTTTTCATTTTCCCGCCATCGCCACTGCCCATCTCTTATTACGAAAGAGTTATTAATTTTCTCTCATTAATTTGATATTCAACGCAATGCTTTCTTCTAAAAAATATTTTTGATGAAACCGGTAAACATGTTTGAAATTATGAGAATAGATATATTATTTTTCCAATTTAATGATGAAATTGTTATTTTGAATGTATTTTGTGGTTGTTTTAATATGAAAACTAAAGTCATTTATTAAAATGTTATGTCATGCATTTATTAAATACTAGCTGTAGACCGCGACTCCGTCCGCGCGGAACTAAAAACAAACATGATAAGTAGCCTATGTGTTCTTCCAGACTATGCTCTACATCTATGCAAAATTTAATCGTATTCATCCAGCCATTCTGAAAATAACATTCATCCATGTAATCATTCGCATTTATAATATTAGTGAAATCATAGTTTATTAATTAAGGAATATCTTACTTAATCTCATAAAAGCGAATGTATGGATGGATGCTTTTAGTAGGTATCTCCAAGACGACACAACGGATTTCGATGAATTTTGGCACAAATGTAGAACATAATGTGGAAGAAAACATGGCTACTAATTCAGTTTTTTTTTTAATTCCGCGCGGATGAAGTCGCGTGCAAAAACTAGTTATCTTACAAATAGTATGTACTATTATTTTGTACTACGCTGTGTAATTACCTACCTTTATGTAATTAAATTCTATCGATTAAATCAAAATCAAATGTTCGCTTTGGTAAATAATTACCGACAGAAATAATACTCACTGAACATTGAGTACAAAACCTTTCATAGACGCGTAGAAATGTTGATGAATGTTATTTAGTAATTAACCACATTCAAATAAGACTCAGATAATTATTTCATATTAAATTTTACTTTACCTTTGAATAGCTTTAAATAGCGACATACAGCGAGAGATTTTGTTAGCTAAAATACGTCGGACCTAGTGTTCTGAAAAAGGTTCGTTATCAGAAAACAAGTACAGTTGAGGATTGTTATTACCTACCCATTTCAGTGAAATGTTATTCGACGAACACAATACAATTAGCTCGATGTCATAGCAATAAATATAAGTGCTAAATTATAGTTTTAGTAAAATTTTTATATACAATAATCGATCCTAAGTCGGCAATTAATTTAATTAATTCGCTATACGTTCAGTTGCTTAGCTAATCGAAGGGCAGTATTATAACGTTGTCGCTTTAGTTCCGTAACAGTATTATCGTTGGCGCGGCCATACTAAGGCCGGCTCTGAACGCAACTAATTAAATTTCAGCGCAGCTGCTACTTACACGAGAAGGGGACACACAGACAGATGACATTTCTCCCTTCTATGCGTCCCCTCTTCCGTCAAATCCAATTCCCTTGCCCATCCTTTCCTAATTAGAAAAGGTTGGAAAGGGAAAGAGGAATAAAATTAGGCCTCCGGCACCACACTCATCAGACGAAACGCGGAATTGCTTCCACTTCACGTCTGTGTGGTCGTGGTATTGCACCGGTCGACCTGGCCCATTCCATGCTTTACATGTATCTGTTCACATGACAGCGCTTTTAAAACGTGACGCTTTATCATTTTCAAATTACGGTAAACTTTTCTCGTTTCTACAAACATAATCCATTGCTGCCTTTCTTTAGTATATTAACTCTATAATATAGAAAAAGACATCCACAAACAACACCACGCCCACATTGACTTTAATTAGTTAATAAATTTTCAACATTTAGATTCACCATATGTGCATACAATTTAGTTACAACAATACAAAGACGGATAGCTCAAAGACGAAACTAATTAACAAAACATTACGTTAGTAAGCTGATTGAGCGACGGCGCTCTGCTACTCAAAGCTTTTAGGGACATCGAGTCTCACGTTTATTTACTTATCTACATTTCGTGCTTTCATATATTATTCATTACTAAATCAATAATAGCTCAGCGGTTGAATTCACGAATCTTTTTTAACTAGCACTACTATGGTTTACACAACTTTAGTGCTTTTGATATAATTTATCTGAAGTCTTTCGACTATCATCAGGGTTATCTGACATGTCCGAGCGGGCGTGGACTTGCGGGTATTCCAATAAAATAACTGTTGTAATAATTATCACAATTATAACTATCGATGATACAATCAATGTCATTACTAAACTAATTTAGGATTGTTAAGATAGAATTGGATTTAAGTATAGTAACGTCCACCGAGCACGTGGTTGCGTGCGCACCTTATCACGATTCAAACCGAACTGACTGATTTGTCAAGATGGCCGCCCTACCAGTGCTCGGTGTTCGTTATGGGTATTGACAGCGCCAACATATCTAATTATTGTTAGTAATATTCGGAGACTTCTAAACAATTACTGAATCAACAAATCAGCTTCCATTCTATTGACATGAACAATTTAACTTCCGTACTACTGACATCTAAAACATTACAAAAATAAACTCTGTAAAAATAGTCAGGCGGTGATTGTCTGGATCGGTAAGTCGTTTGTTCAATAAAATAAAAGTGTATCGTACATTTCAAGAGCGTGTTGTGTCTGAGCGCAATTTGTCTTCGCATCTCGTAATGGGTTGTATCCTTGCTTCCAGTTTTACGAGCGGAACGTTGATCATTTTACGACTACATAAAATATTTCGTCATCAATTTTTTTAAAAGCTTTTTTGATGAAAATATTGAAATTATAAATCAAAATTTTACATAATTCACAAAACAAAGTAAACAGTTTTAGATACTATGTATCAATGGAGACTAGACTTCAATCTCAGCTGAGGTAAATCCCAATACACAGATGTAATGAATCTGATGTTAGAGTAGTGCCACACAATACAGTAAACATTTCACAGACAAGTGAATCGAGATCGATAGTAAGGAAAGATCCTTTGATGTTATTAATATTTGTTGGGTACACAAATGAGCTCGCCAAGTGCAATATCACGAGCACACAGAAGACAGGCTTGAAGCGGAATCAATTGCGCATTTCCTTTGATGAGTGTGGTGCTGCAGGCCTTATGTAACGTCGTCGTTCCCGTCCACGTTCATGTTCCCTTTCTATCCTTTTCTTAAAAATAAATTATGCGTAGCGGAAGTGCGTGATATACTCTTTCCATCCCATCCTCCGTAAGTTAAAGTTAGACGCGTCTGTAATTTTACATATCCATGAATAGCGGTCGCTTGGCTATTTTGGCGAATTCAGGTGGCCTCTTGCCTGTTTGACAACTTATAAAAAAATATTTCACGAGTCCTGTTTCACCAAATTTTTGATTTAGTTGTTTTGATTTGACGGTAAATCAATCACAGCAGCACTCGTTTGTAGAGGACTAGTTAGTCGCTCAATTTGTTTGAAGCGGGAACCTCACTACAGCTATGGTATATACATTCGATACCATTAGCGTGTTTTTTTCACTTTAGATGCAGAAATAGTTTGGTAAAAAGGTCACTAATGTATAATATATAACTTAGAACTAATATACGAGTATTTGTCGTTAAAAGAGCAAACTAACACGATTTTTTTTAAACGGCATAATATGAAAATGTATTTTCTTTTATCTACTCGTACTATAATCTAAAGAACGATCTTGTATGAGATTTACATAAGAATTTGAAATTGGTCATATTAAAATACAAATATGTTGTTTGGTATAATGAAAATAACGAGTATAGGTAAGTAGAGTTTATAATTTAGATTAAGATTTTTCGATTTATACAAGCCTATAAGTTAGGTGATAGTTTGAAACACAATAAAACATCGAACCGAACGCATCAACCGTAACGCGAATCCGACTTTGTGATAAATGAAAATCAACCATCAATTTGTCGACAGTTGAGTTTCGACATTGAAATATTTGATAACTGTTATCTTTAATGTCACTAAAATCTAAACAAAGTAAGGATTTCGCTTTTTAAATCAAATATAGAACTTTTAGGCCAATTTTTTTGCCATTTTTTATGGCCAATATTAATAGTGCAGATAATATTAATTGACTTCATGATGCCATAAAATGGTTAAAAAAAAACTAAGAACTTAAACAGTCTTATACAGATTACAGATATAGATTACTTAGACATAGTTCAACGATTTAGCCACAATAATATAAAACAAAAGCCGTCTTAAACTTGTATACAAGTGTTTTCAAACGATAACGACATCAAATGCTATGCGATGGGAAGAAAACTTGAACAAACGCATATAATGTAATGATAAGTTACGGGGACTTCTTTGTTTTCCATAATAAAAGGCAAAACGGCACCCATAATTGACTCAAAGTTGTATTAAGTTCAGTTTAAGGATTGTAATTGACACTAGACTGATTGTAAACCTAGTCATTGGTCAATAAAGATGTCGCTTAGTATATTGATTCTGAGTAAAGTTTCTCCAACTTCTTTCTTCAATGTGCAACACAATTATTGTGGTTGAAGTTTATTTAATAATCAAATGAGAACTTAAAAAAAATAACGACATCGATAAATAATTTATTAATGTTTGTCTTTTGTTTTATTGTCGTTGATTTCAATAACTAAATTAATCTTGCAACAAATCAAATAGTCAACGAATATGATATGGCTAGATGAAAATAAAATAACGTAGTTTGACGCGACTGTTGTTGACGCCCCTCGGGCCGCAGCGTCAGAATTAATCAGCGGATCAATTCACGTCACAAAACATGACATCTATTCACTAATATTACAAAAACTTTTAATTAAATAAGACATAATTAATTACAAATTTTCCAACGTAATTATGAAAACTGAAGGAAAATAATTTTTAATTATACTGACGATTAATTATAATATTAAATAGATTACTTTATATTATGATATTTGCACAATATTCATGTTACATTTCCTTTGAGTAATAATAAATATATTTATTAATGCGTACGTAAGTATTTATTTATTTAAAAATATTTTTTTTTCCGAGTACAATTATTAAACGATTTCTAAACTTATTATAAGTCCTTACTGTGATAATATATCAGCTAAAATACAAAAGAAAATATTTTATGTAGTTAACCGTTTTAAATAATTTATAGCGCGATAAAATTTCCTACCGATTTGTGCGAACATAAATTTATAAAAGCAGTAAAAGTTTAACAGTATTTTTGTGAACGCATCGCTGATCCTCCGGAAAACTGTTTTATGCACAGCATGAAATACATAAGATTGGTTGGTATAATTTTTAGAATAAGTACTTTATCGGAATTATATTTAAAATTACAGTGACTACTTTTCAGATATCTTGGCGGTCCAAGTCGTCGATGCGGTGCTTAGTGCGCTTCCCCCCATCCTGCAACGCCTCGCTACACTAAAATGTGTTCTGCGCAGCGACTCGCGCGATGTTGAGAGACAAGATATTTGATACGATTCATAACATTAGTTATTTATACTAATACATTTATCTGACGCAGTGGTTAGCGTCCTAGAAATGACAAAAAAACTACAACAAGATCCTATGTTGTACTGTCTTGTGTGCCATCTGTGCCCAAGGCTATACATATTTTCTGACATGATTGATCACGATAACGTGTCAATATTTACAAAAATCATAATTAAAAAAGTTTTTTTTTTTTTTTTAGTTACAATAATTAAAATTGTTTCGTAGCTACGCTAGATAGCTTTTGAAATAAATTATGAATCCATTTGTGAATGTACAGTCTGCGGACAACCACATTAACGCGTTTAAGAGTTCGTTCAATTGATATGCGAGTTTTCAATTTGCAATCGAATTGCCTGATTTGCCGGTTGATTACACTTTTGTTTGGACTAACTTTATTAAATTTAAATAAAGATTTCTTTTCTAGAAATTTCGAAAAAAAAACAAATACTACGAGTTACACTATTTTCTTAATGTTCTTATCGTAGGTTCCTGATAACAAAAACTCCGTTTAAAACATCTTGTTATCTCTGTTTTGACAAAGATAATGACAGGGATGACGATATATTTTATACAAAGATTTTGGTCTCAGAAATTCACAGTTGGTATGTTAGCGTAACCACCGTCTGTTCGTTTGGTTCAACAAAATATCTCCAATCACTATTACTTTTTTATCCACAAGTATATTTACTATATTATCATAATATTCATATAAATCTGTGATAATACATAGTAGTACGTCTGAATGAAGTATTTAGTTTTCACAGCACGTCTCTCCTCAGATATCGACTTTACTAAACAATTTGATTTACCGCCCACGAACACGATACAGTCAGAGTGATTAATTATAAGGTTTGTAAGCAATAAATAAATTAATTTAAGTGTTACATAAATGTAACACATAAGTATTTATCTTTTAAATGTCTCATTTAACTTGTTTTGTAAGTTTTAGTGTTTATTTCTCGTCTATATTTTTTTCTAGCTACGTACAGTAAGAAAAGCAAAAGTGTTGCCTTTTTTGTCGATAAAATTTACTGATGAAAATTGTAAATATCGACAGATTTTTTCTAAAAATTGGGCTATGAAGATAATCTAGCACCATTTAAGTTACTACGTGATATAAGGAAGTAATGCAAGATTTAATGGACGTTCGAGGTCAAATTAATTTCCGCAACATCTCAGCAACCAAGGAACACTAAATTTCATTTTATAGACCATTGGGCGAGAAAAAATAGCTTGTTACGTAAATAGAATGTGTAGTGGATTTGTTGTAGACGTATGGGATTTAATATTGTCTTCATTAAAAGTCTTTACAACATTGTTTGGAAACGTGACAGAAGGCTAATTGACTAGTATTACATAAGAATTTGTAAATATTGTTATTAATTTAAATTGAAGTAGAATTTTTAATTCCATATCAATAATTCGTTTTCTGATAATATTATTTTATAGCATCTTTTATTTAATTTAGCTTTCTGAATTCTATTTTCTGAAGTTAGAACATTTATATAACTAACTACACCGAAATACATAAAAATAAAACTACTTTATCTATGACTTATCGTCGTCTTTCAATACCTCTGAGAATATTTAGTAAAACTTTAACTTCTTTGTAAATTAGAGACAGTTCGAAGGATGTTTTTTGACAATGGTTTTTAAAAGCATTGTCTATTTTATAATAAACCCTGCTTAATTTTCTTCACCTTAAAACGACCACTAAGAAGTGGTATCTCAGGTAGCTAATAGTCAGTCATTATGTAAAAAATAAACATCAAATAAGTTATTTTAAAATGAAGTATTAATTTAAATTAAATGATATAGAAACGTGGATAAAGTGTTTACTAGTTACTTATATAATGAAATGTACATGAAACAAACTTACCCTAAGTCATAACTAAGTAAAGGATCTAAGTTTTGATACGAGGATTTCGTGCTAATGAAAATGACTGTTGTAAAGTCTGTGACTTGCATCAAAATTGTACAAAGTTAAATTGTGACATAAAACTTGAAGTTGGACAACAATGAGAGTTATTATTCAGGTTAACAACTACTTTAATGTAACTTGAATAGTATATATATAAATTGTTTATGTAGTTATACTAAAATAACTTTAAAGTCTATTGCGTACTATAATTATTTAGTTGTAGTCTTTAGCTTTCAAGTAACAAGTTTGTATACTAAAAACAGAAACAACTAAATAAGCGAAATTTAACCATGTTTAATTTCTGATCTTTCATTTATTATTTGAATAGAAAATAGTTAATAGTGCCGGAGAAAATTGAGAACTAATTAATATCTAAGGCCATTCGTACACGTATATTTTCGAAACCTGGAGAGTTTATTCGCTAAGAATTACGCAGAACAATGTCATAGGGATTTGATTTTCAAGATGGCGGAGCAAATACAGTTGACATATAGTCGCTATACCTGTAATAGCTGAATAGACAACTGGCATGGCGTCGTCAATTTTACGCTATGTGTACGGAACGTGCGGTGCACGATTCTCACAACGCATCCATACTAACAGTTTTGACGATTTCTTTTGGTCTAGTGTACATTTCTGTATCTGTGTACGATTTTTTTTGGTCTAATGGTTTACAAGATCTGTCATCAAAAATTATATTTTCTCGTCATCATACGGAATTAGCCATTCATAATGCATTGAAAAAATTGAAGAAATTGAACAAATTTGATTGCAAATGATGTGGAAAAGTTAAATAATTAAATAGCTTTCAAGTTTTTAACTAACTTTAGCTTAGTCTTTTAGTATACGCATTTATAATATTAGTAGAGAGTAAGGATTATGACTTAAGACAAATTTGTAATTTACAATAAGTTTTCAGAAACTACTAACAAATAAACTTAATTTTATATACTTCTATGTAATAAATGTCCCCTTAAACGTGTAAAATAATAGATTATAGTTGAGTACAAGAAACAATAGAAACAAGGGTGAGCGTAACCCAATAAAGTAACGCTTCGATAAATTCACTTTTTAAAAGGTTTTTACGAGGTCGAAGTTTTGTTCGCGCCCCATTTCTCTATAAAGACGCAACAAAATAGGGCGCGTACAAACTTCTAAACAAGACATTGTTATTCAATTTTAATTTTTACTTTCAATACTGTCTTCCAAAATTCATAAAAGTTAATTTTAAAACATTACTTATTATTATTAAACGGGATTCATATGATAATTGGTCTTTTTGAGGTTTCGATCGGTGATTTTATAAATTGTAATAACTTAAAGAAAACAGGTGAAACTAAGAACTGGTATGTTGATGACAACAATGCATTAACTTAAGACAAACATAATAAAAGAGCGAACAATAAATATTTATATGCAGTTATATGGAAAAAGGACGTTTTATTTCACGATCACTTAATTTCTACTTCTAAATATAAGACGAAAGCTCAAATTAATTGCCGCACATAGTATCGCTAATGGAGATTTCTCTTACTTAATCAGCACTAAGGATACCCTTAGTGACTATGAAACATTCCAAAGTAACTTTACGAAAGATTTATTTTTATTATAAGTTGTAAAAAGCGTGATTAAATGTTGAATCGTGAAAAACATTATTAGTATTTCTACGTAGTTGTTTATTAAAGCCACTATTTCTAGTTACATAGATTTGTTTACGTGTGGGATTAAGTAGGAAATTGCAAGATTTACAAGAAAAATAGGACTAATACCGTATATTATAATAATTAATTAGTGTACCGTAGAGACGCAAGAGGGCGCTGCGGACGCTGAATTATAAGTGTTGTTTTGTATTCCAGACAAATTACTGAATGCAATTCGTTTACAAGAAATTGTTTCATATTTCAGAGATCTTGTAATGAAATATTTTTGTGTAATATATATTTAATTTAAAATCAATATAAGTACTGTATCAATCTAATATAATGGTTAATCTTAAATTTATAAAAATTACTTTAATAAATGGAACTATAGTTTGTAATTAAAATCTCAACCAAGATATTTAGATCCGTCTTAGGTTTAGGGCGCCCTCTGTAAGAAATTTTTCTTGTGGGTTCTGTTTAGTTTCTTACCTCGTGATGTCATAATATGCATTGAATTAATTACTAATTCAACAGTCTTATTTGCCTTGAATAATATACATGAAATCATAATTTGTATAAAGATAAGGTTCTTTTGATAAAGTGCATGAAGATGATAGAATACACGAAGAAAAATTAAGTCTTTTTTTTATATATTCCACAAAAATACTATTTCAGTTAAAACATTGCGACTCTTTTGTTAATCCAATTGTATTTTTAAA
>JAOPJD010000019.1:3825606-3836921 GCA_026167825.1 Papilio polyxenes | reverse complement strand
AATTAAGAAACGGCTTAACTCACCTGTGATCGTCCAGTGATGACACCAGACGTCACCGGACGATCACACGTGAGTTAAGCCGTTTCTTAATTAATTAGTTAAAAACTATATCTATAATACAGTAGTTAAGTCACCTTACGCACAAATAGATAATAGAAAAATCTGGATTATTTTGTTATCTATTTTAATAGAATTATCAAACGCGCACCTCCGCACACTAGCGCACTGTGACCTAAAATTGTAAACTAAAAAGATGCAAACAATCTTTTTTAAGTTTTGATACCAGGGCCGGAATATAACTACGCTCCAATTACGAATTATGTAACTATAAAAGTGTTTTTGTTTTTGTTCACAAAGTTAACTTTTATTTTAATATGTAAACAACGTTCATACGTAACCGATTACAGGTCAGTATCTTTATTACTAAATGTTGTAATGAAACTTCAGGAACATTTCTTAATAAATAAAGAAAAAGTCGTGTTATTTTTGAAAAAATAGTTGCCATCCACATTTCAATTATGCAGAGTAAGTTACTCTAAAGTCCTTTAGAATTAAAAAAATTGACTTTTAGATCATCATAAATTCTCCTCCAATCTTACTAATATTATAAATGCGAATGTTTGGATGGATGGATGGATGGATGATTGTTTGAAGATATATCTACAGCATATCTACAGAACGGCTCTCCGTATCTCGATGAAATTTGGCATAGATATAGATCATAGTCTGGAAGAAAACATAGGCTACTTATTCTTTTTTAGATTAATTTCGACAGCTACTAAACTATAATAACAATCATCACGTCAAGTTATTCCAAACCACTATAATAATAATAAGACATCTCTTTCACACAATTTCGTACGGACTCAACTATAAAATCGTTGCGACCATTAAAAAAATCAATACATTTTACTTTCTTCTTTATCGATATTAATTCGTTTGTTAAGGCGGCCCTGTTTTTTTCTATTAGTAGCTGGGCTCGTCCTATTTTAGGGATTGCAACATAGGGCTCCACACAAACAGTATACACACATGCACACCCGCGGTCCGTCTGTGTGCGTAGATAATGGACAGACGATGCACACGATTTTGTGTTATATCATTATTTGTTGATTCAAGTTTTTTTATAGGATAGACGGCATGCTAATAACAAATTAAATAATAGCATACTCACAAGCGTAAAGCTCTTATCATCTTTCAACCAAATCAAAACTTAAGATCAGGTAGTGGTTCAGCAATAGTTTATTCCTTATTAGTTTTTTTATTTCATAAAAATGTCTACTTAATTAGAAATGAATAGATATACTAACATTGAATGTAATAAAGTTAAGACCACCGAAAATGAACTATTGAAAAACCTACTCTGTGGTGTAAGCAAATGAATGGCATAGTCCGACACTGTCGGACATCTGACCAAAATTTGTTTTTTTTTTATATATAAGAGAAGGGGGCAAACGAGCAGCGGGAACACCAAGGTGTTCATCGACGCCCATGGACATCTGCAATACCAGAGGAATCGCAGATGCATTCGCGTAACTGCTGTACTTATATTAATACGTTCTTATGTTAATAAATTAAGCGAAAACTTCGTGCCCCTTATTAAGGAAATTGCGCGAACGTCGAATGTGAAATACACAGTTAAAATTAATGTGAAGAAAACTATGATTTTGTTTTTTTAATTTCATAAGGTGGCAAACGAGCAAGCGGCCACTTGTATACGCCGGAATAGCAATTGAACATGCATAGCATTAAACGACGGAGGACGTACAGAAGACTTTCTCCGTCAAATCCACTTCCCCTTCTCATCCTTTCTATATAAGAAAAGGGTAGGAAGGAAAAAGGGGACTAACATTAGGCCTACGTTACTCACAGATGTGGAACAGAGTCTGGAAGAAGACATAGGCTACTTTTAAGCTACTTTTTCTTTAAATTCCGCGCGGACGGAGTCTCGGGCGACGGCTAGTATATATATGTAAACGTGTGTGGTCGTGTAATAAATAATTAATTAATAACCGTGTGAAAATAAGGTTAAATATCATTGTTGTTTCTTTATATGTCTACATTTAATTAACTATCCGCTATAAATATCGAATAGCATGAATAATTGAAAAGTTTATTTTTTTCTTCTTATAGTTTGTTTTGTTACATTACTAGCGTGTTTAAGCTCTAGCGTACTAAGATTTCTTCCAGACTCTGTTCCACATCTGTGGTAAATATCATCAAGTTCCTTTAAGCCGTTGCGGAGATACCTTATAACATCAATCTATTCATCTGAAATTTTGCAATTAACTATGTATAATTTAGTAAGATGTATTCTTCCATACATCTCTATCAGCGGTCATATCTAAATTCACTCCCATCATATAACACACACACACACACACATACACACACACACAACTGTAATAGGGTACTTTTAATATAAAAATCTGCAATACTTAAAAAGTACCTGGGAGGAATTCACCATCGTTTTCTGAGACCAAAATCTGGGTATGTTGGTCTTAGAAAGTCTAGTCATTCTAAATCTACACTAAGTGGCTGACATAGGTGTTACTTAATATCTCTGAGTGCGATATTTATAGCTGTTGATCTGCGCATTTCTATTCCCATTAATTTATCAATTTATATCAATTACACAGGTCGCCCGCACGGCTGCATTACTTGAATATCTTGCATTTTATACTTCCCTGGTACATGTTACGTGACTCGTACGGATGACGTGTCGTTTTAATTTTGTGATGGACATTCATGGTCCTTGAAAATCATGTTCTACAACACTTATCCAAGTATACAATTATACACACAAGCTTATCCTAGAATTCCACTGTATTGACAAATTAAAAATAAAATTATATTAATACGGTCCTCTCAGGACATGACGGTTGTCCGTCGACAACCTTCATAAGCGAGAAACTCAGGTTAGAGAAACCTCTATAAGCAAGAATAATATCGCTGTCCCTTGGACTCTCGCTTATCCAGGTTTGACTTCATATCATTCGTAGCTTTTATAAAACAAAGACCACGTAACTAACATAGTGTGTCTAAGAATGATCAGTTTGACGATTCATGTTACTTCACTATACATGGAGTGAGTAAGATCGTTAATGAATCTTTTCGATTTTGGATATTTTTTCATGGAACTTAGATTTATATTCGTAATTTATACTTAAAACATTAAATAAATAAAACACTAAACCATAAATTGATTTAGTATTTACAAACAAAAAAAATAATTAATGTTTTGTTTAGTTCATTGTGCGGTACATAGCCAAATAAATGTAATACATTCAAAAAATAATTAAATACCTAAATTAAAGTACTTATTTGTTTAATTAATTTTATTACAAGACCGATGCTCGATAGTTCATAGTTGTTCTTTACGCACGTATTGTCCAACTATGACAACCATCCATTAAGTACAACATTAATCCTCATACATAATATTTCGTTACTTCATAGGCGTCAGTTGTCGAACTCTCAAATTCATCCTTAAATAGACACACTATAAGATACAACAAAATTATTCGCCGAGGAATTATAATTTTACAAAATAAATACATTTTAATAAATTTTACTTTTGTCACTTTTAGCGCCATCTAGTTTCAAGTAGAAGAGTCACTCTTGAATTTTAATTTTAAAAAACTAAATTAATACACATTAAATGGTGATAAACGAAAAGAAATGAAAAGTTATTTATTAATTTCTTGTAAAAAAAAAAACCAATTTACTTACTTTGTAAAAGCTAAAAACTTTTTATTCAAATTTTATGGAACAGACAATTGAACAGCGTCATCTAGTGGTAAAAAGCTTCTGAGAAATTTTAATTTTCTGAAAATGCCGCTAGATGTCAACTCTAAGAGAATCCGTAAAAAGAGAATTTGAAAAAAAAAAAAAAACAAGTAAATCGCAAAATCTTTATTTAAGCTTAACAGATGAGAGATTCTTAAAAATTAAGTGTAAAAGAAATGTTTCCGCCCGGGATCGAACCGGGGACCTTCTGCGTGTTAGGCAGATGTGATAACCGCTACACCACGGAAACCGCTTGACGACGTTTCCAATTAATATAATAAAATCTTACTCTACATTAATTTATCAAACATCTTTCTCAAAATTCACGTTAGCTTAAATTGAAGAAGTACTATCACATAAGTAGCGATACAAGAAAAAAAACTTAGAGGCAGTGTTGCGTCCAGTGCGAACGCGCCTCTCTCTCGCGCCATGCATGCGGCGTTGCCCGCGCGTAACACAGTTTTGTTCAACAGACATTTACCTGTGATACAGTACAGATATACATTATTTATTTTATTTAAACAAGTTGACCTTTTCTTTCATTATTATTCAAGTTTTATTCGTTTTAAAAAAGTTTCTTCTCCCATGCACAAACATATTAATATTAAAGTCTGCTGTACACAACATCTTTAGACAGTAGGTAGCTTCAAGCGTTGCAACAAGTTGCCAGCGTCAGTTTTTCCGTCATGTACGACTTTTCGAGTAAAATAAATAGGCACTAAACTAGCCTATGGCAGCCCTTACATAATTTGTATTGACATACTAACCTGGGCGTTCGGCAAACGAGTCCGGCATAAGAAATATAACTTGAGTATTTTTCAATGTAGTAAAAAACTTTTCAGTTTTAAAGCTAATTATAAATATTAGCAAGAAATGTTTGAACGTCCATATTAATCCGATGAGAACGTTAGACCAGAAATTGTTTGGAAACTGTAAACAATAAGCCAAATAGCCGTAAAAAAATTTGGGGATGTCAACCCTTTTATCGCACTTTGACAATAGACAGTATCAGAAATCATGATTTCTGCTACTGTCTGATCTTCCGAATATCCGTAGGAGTGTCAGTGGCTTAAAGGTTAAGCACTTGTCTTGTAATTTGCAGGTCCTGGGTTCGAATCCTGCCATATACCAATGTATTTTTCGATTTCTGATTTTAAAACACACTCTTTTATAACAACGTTGACGTCCATATTGCCAATCACCAATGGTCAAAGAGTTAAAATAGTTACTACAATAACCGTAGGAATTTTGACTACGAAATTCAATTTAATGGTACTTAACTTTAATTAATATTTACCATTAATGAAACTTCAACGTGCAATAAAATGTTGAAAAGAACTGCACTCAAAAAAAAGATATTCTGAAAATAAAAAAAGATAATTTATAGTTGATTTTGTCCCAGTTTATAGTTGATTTTTTAGCCGACTTCATCCTGTTACAGTTCATAGATGCTGTCCGCTGAATGAGGGCGCTGAACACGACCGGGCATTGTATGGCAAAACATACGGGAGGCCTACTTAAATATTTCATTTTTTTTGTTTATTTAAAATATAAATATTTAAAATTAATATATACCTCCCAAGTAGAGATATAGGTAGGCCGTAAAAAATTAAGCCAAAATTTTAAGGTTTATAAAACCTTGTGCGCAGAAACCACGTGAAATCCCTTTCAAGCCAGGATGATGATGAGGGAGGCCTACATTCAGCAGTCGGCAACTCTATACTCATGATGTCGATTGATAAAAAGAAACAGATAAAAATTGTATTTTATTATTTCAGTGCTTAGGGGAAAGATGTGCAAGTGATAGGGAAATTCTGAAGAAAAATGCTAGCGTAAAATAGACATGCATATGCGGAGAGATAATGAGGTTCAATGGCTACAAAGGTCGAGAAAAACCAAAGTAATGATGGATTGAATGAAAAAGGACATACGCAAGGAGTGAATTCCGATACGACTGATAGAGTTGTATGAAAGAGCACTACATACTTTGCCAAGCCTCCGAAGCGAATAGGGCAGGGAGAAGATACGAGATCAAGATGTTATTACGAAAAGTAAATAGTACAGTCATCCTCACCGGAATTTTAGCCACTTCTTCACACAAACGCGCAGCCTTCATTATATCTAAGTAAATCTCGACCAACGTGTTCCAATGTGGTATCAAGTGCAATGTGGCTGTGCTGATTCTGTCCGTAGTTATTTCGTCTACATGTTTTAACTCAGATATCCAGGTCAGTGTAACGTCAGTCAATAATTGAATCACACGAATCAAATAAATGATGTTAGCGTCACAAAGTACAAGAGCTAAATAATATAAACAGAGTTTAATAGTTAGATTATTTTCGTACAAATGTGTTACAATCATGAAAATATATGAAAAATTAAGTATGAACACATAAATCCAGTTGCCGATGATAAATGATTTAAAATCTATCTTTACGTATTTAAAGGAATTCTGAATATTTTGTATTGTTAAAATGAAATTAACATTCATGTCACTTTGAATAGAATTAACTATGAAATTAACAATGAACGAGCCAATGGAAATCATATAAATAATTATAAATAAATATAATAATATACCCTCACAGTTTCTTAAATTACTATGAAAAATAAGAGAAATAATGAATATAAAAATGTAACAAAATGCACAACAAAATGAGAGACATTTTGTTTTCCGATTGTTAGGAGTTATAAAATTTTCACTGATACAATATTTTGGTGAATAAACAATGAAATGCGTCAAGTTTAAGGGATATAAAAACTTCTGGAAGTCAGTTTCGATGAAATTATTTAGAAGAAATTCATTCATTTTGAGAATATTAAGAAGAAAACATTTAATCTGTACTAATCAAATTCTCGTGTTTAACAATTTCTTTTTTTCTTAACTTTGTCAAATTTCACGTTCTAGCGTTTGGGTTATTTCCTTAAAAATGAGGTACAAAGTTTACGCTACGCGTATTAATATGCAATGGTGAATAACATGCAATTTCATGCACTTACTTTGTTGTCCAAATTTTGATTAACATTCGTTTCTTTTGCCATATTATTAAATGCAATTTTCGATGATAAATCTAAAACATTGTTACATTTTATACTGTGAATAAAATTGGGTTGTTTTTTTAGTATTTTATATCTTGATTTAGCTTGTAATTACAATTATTGTTTTAATTATATATTTCTAAAATTATTTCGTGTGTGTTGTAATTTAGTTAAAAGCATTTGTACGCGATTATTTCAACTTCTAATTACAAAAAAAGGAAAGAAAGTTGTTATTTCGTGATGGAAAATTAAGAAGCAAAAGGTTAGTGTGGTATGGAACGTATGGAGAAATGATAATATAAAAAAAAAACAAGAAAGTAATAAGATTGGCTACAAAGATAGAGGAAGACGGTAGACAATATGCGTGTGTGAAAGAGGATATGCGTAAGAAGGCAGTAAATTCAGATATGAAGGCAGATAGAGATGTATCAAAGAGTAGAACTGTTCCGGACCATCCGTAGGTAAAAGGTATGTTGTTTTAGAGAATTATTCGTCAAGATCATTTCGAGCGTATTGCGCGCTAAAGTTCACAGAACCAAGTGTCAGATAGCTGTAGAGAGGGGACGTAAGCGTTGATATTTGACAAGTCTAGTGCTGCGCCGATACACCGGCACAGTGTTGATTTTTGTCTCTAACAGTTGTGACATGTTATCGATCATATTTTTTATTATTTCATCAAGGTTTTTACACAGAAAGTAATTTACTAAAGTAATTAAATTGAAAACTATCCAATACTCATTACTTATTTTATTGTATCAGTCAGAGGTTTTTTTTATATTGTGTCGTGTCATGGCCACCATTTCGGACGTTCTCATATTTCCATCGAAATATCAAAATCGGTTTTCAAGGACATTTATTTTAGACAATTGCCTTGATGATGATTTACAAAAGTTTCTTTATCCGTTGAATTTAATTGAAAATGTTCTTTTCTTGTCAAAATATTCAATTCGTGATAATTTTATAACTTCGAATAACTGTTACGCTAGTTTTTATTCTTATTTTAGCACTATTTTTATTATTTTCGTTTATATTCTTATAATTTGTTTGGATAAAATCATAAGAACATATACTCCCGATGTATTGGCATTGGAAATCTGCAATTATGTTGTTATAATTATTGGAAGATTTGTATATAATTTTACCAATAATAGTTTTAGCGATTCTCATGTCAATTTGATTATTTCCATTCAAAGAATACAAAGAACTTTGAAAATAAAATACAAGAATTTTACTTTGTACAATTGGGTATATTTCTTTATTATTTTTTCTTATTATATTATCTTGTTTACTATACAAACGTATGCGAAACGAGGTACACCATATTGTTTTTTTTATTTTGTAATTTTGTTAATTGAGGATTTCAATGCGTTATATTTGATTCGTACAAATAAATTATTGCTCGAGTACACAATTTTATTTGAATCCAAATTAAAAACCGTCAAGAATTTCGACATGAATCCAATAAGTAATGGCAGGCTAAGAGAAGAATCTTTAGATACTATGGTCAAAGTATTCCTAGAGATGTCCAAAGCAACGGGCACCCACAAACATCTTTCTGAAATTCCGGTAAGAATTGCCAACGGTGTAGGGTGATGTAAATCTATGGCTAGTGGTTTAAACCAATGTAAGGTTTACGGCCAGCGGTGTAAACTGATAACTTGATAAAATTTTAAAAGACAAAAATACTTATTTTTAAAATTCTAAAACAATAACTGTCTAATGTATTTATTTGTTATTGACTTTCACTATACGCTATTTAATTTTTGTTTCAGACATTTTATAGGTCGATACATACGGCAATATATACTTTGACATGTGTGGAATTGATTATCAGCGTAAGTAATAACAGATAAACATGCATTAGTTAATTTGTTATGAAAAATCAGTTAATAAAAAATGATTTTATTTTAATTAGTTTCGTAGCACACCGGATAGTATGTTTTGGTGTTTATTTATTTTATGGATAATAAAAAATGTCTGTCAAGTCGGAATGACATGTTACACCTCGGAATACCTTAAAATGATGATAAAAAACGTACAAGCTACCATCCTTGATAATATAACGACCGAAGACAATTCAGGTAAGTAAAAATACTTAACGGTTTTCAGTGTAGAAAAAGAAGTAAAGGAGGAAGCAGGCAACAAGTTAAGAGTCGGAGACTCTAGAAACAATAACATCTGTTGCACGAATGGGCTGGCTCGATCGGTTTGATATCAAGATCACATAGAATACAGGTGTCAAGTTGAAGTAATACCGCGTTTCGTTCGATGATTTGTATGCCGGAGGCCTAGTTTTAGTCCCATTTATTAGTCCCATTATAAGGAAACAATGGGAAGAGGAGGTGGATTTGATGAGTATGGAACGCATAGGAAGATAACCTCTTTCTGCGCGACGTATACAACGCACCTGGAAATGCGGATGTTGATGGGTAGGTCCACTTAGCTATTTGGATGAATTTATGTGGCAGCTTGCTCGTTTGCCACCTTATACTATTTAAAAAAGCAACACCTGCAACTGTCAAAACTTACGTCAGATGTCTACATATTTTTTCATCTGTCGTCGCGGTAGTACGACAGTAACACTTTTATACATTAGTACATCCACGTACATAGGTACTTGATTGAGATTGAGCAAGTTTATCAACAATGATATTTAAACCAACAATGATTACAATAACAATATAAATAGAATAGATATACTCTTATCACAGAGTGATTTAATCTTTACTCAAACAGTCCCTTATAGTAGATTTCTGTACTAAATCTTCATCAAGCTCTCCTCTATCCCTTAACGATTATTTAACAACGTTAAGTGTGACAATAAGTGCTCCTACTAATGATGTGTCTATTTCTTCACAGATATTTATTCGAAGTATGAAAGTCTACTAATAGAGAGCTCAGTCTCTTACAAGAACATGACGACCAGTGTTGTACTGACAGTGGATGCTACGTTACCCCTAACATTGCTCTCTGTCTGTGTGACATACACTGTGGTTCTGCTGCAATTCGCGTTTCATTAGTCTATCGACATCTCTGCTTATTCAAATATAGAAGGGTTGATAATAACCTCTTTTTTATTTATTTAGTTGGGTAATGTTTTTCGAGTGTGATTTTTTTTTGTATGTGATGTTTTAAGAATTAAAGTTCCATTGCAACGATTGCCAGTACACTATTACAGTTGATCCAATTTTGACAAGTGTGGTCAATCGATTCATCTTTTTCCTGGAGTGTCATAGTGCAGTCGGTTTGGCAGTTGAAATTGATAAAAAAATAAGGCAACATTCAATTTTTTATAAACATGTTTTTAATCTATGTTGTCTTCTCTGCACTGTGTCTATGGGCTCGTACTTAGCTTCTTCTTCTTGTGTGTGTAAAGTAAAATACACTGTTTGGAAAATATAATAGTTTGTAAAAATAAAAGTTCTTTAGACCAAATACAAGAGTTTCTATAGCGATCCACCTCCACTGTACAAAAACACATATTCTGCGCACAGAAATTCATATCGTTAATATTTAAACACATCATTTATTAAAATCATGATTTGAAAAAGCTTATTATTTTACACCCGCAATTCAATTCAAGTTGCACTACACACTTTCCAACTAAGCTATAGGTACTTGTACTACGATATGGTTTACAACAATAAGCGATTGACGGGATTCGAACCCATCACCACATGATCACATGTTCACTACCTTAAGCATTAGACTATTACATGATACAACACCATAAAGCATGTATAGAAAAGTCCGAAGCCCTGTATGGGTTCCTACTGACCAAAACACTTATACATAAAAACTAGCTGTAGCCCACGCCTTCGTCCCTGTAATTAATATACTTCCAGACTATATTCTAAATTTCAGCAAGATCTATGTAGTAGTTCTAGAGATACATAGTTTCTAACAAGCATCCATCCATCCATCTATACATAAAAACATTCGCATTTATTACATTAGTATGATATGATCCCTTTTATTCTCGTTGAAAAAAGAAACAGAGACGAACGTGTCTCAAAACATGTGTCGAGGCAGTGTAATTTCACGGTTAAAATTAATTTCAATGTTGGCGATGTAATTATTCTAATGGAACCATTAATATTTATTCCTACATACTTATTATTCGACATCAATTGTATAATAGATGAATAATTACTACCTAACAACGTCACTGTTTTTTTATTATCGTTAATTGCGTTTTAAGAAATATAACTGATTAAATTTTATAATAAAAAAAAATGCATCAGAATACGAAAATATTCAGGTTTAAAAAAGTTAGTAAATTATAATTTTTTTCAAAATTAATTCAAATACTAGTTATGGAGCTAACATAGAAGCAGTTTTCCTTTAAATGTTTTAAGAACAATCGTACTTAAGTCTTTACTTGAAACGGATAAGAGCGTATTGTAACGCCTGAAAACATATTTCATTGCAGACAAGAATGTGTTTGGCATATTATGTATTTTTATATTTATACAGATGTATTTACT
>JAOPJD010000019.1:3717731-3727886 GCA_026167825.1 Papilio polyxenes | reverse complement strand
CCTATGTCCGTATCCTGGTTCTCAACTACATACCCATGAATTTTCAGCCAAATCGGTTCAGCCGTTCTTGAGTTATACATAGTGTAACTAACACGACTTTCTGTTATATATATAGATAGATGTTATATGGAGTGAAATTATTGGACGCTGACAATCAATTTGTATATAAATTATCATTTATTTTAAATGGATAACCAAAAATGATTGATAAATGTACAATCATAAGCCATATATACAAGTTTCTATTTAATTTATAAATGTAATTTTTATATTTTCAATCAAAAAAATTTATAAATGTAATTTTATATTTTTAATCAAGTAACCTTGACTATCTTGTCAGAGTTAACAAGCTGACTTTATCTAAGTCAATGTGTCAATTCTAATATTTTTTGAGTTGTGGTAAATATATCCATCAGTCTTGAAGATATTGAGACGGATGTAATTTTTTGTACACTTTAGTGTCCGTCATCAAACTTACATCCCATGTTATTGTACACAAATTGTATTTTCAAGAAAGATTCGTCTAAGAATTTTGAAAACAATATTAGTGGTTACTTTAAATGAGATTTATAATAAAACAATAATGTTTTTCTTAAAGTTGCAGATGAAAAATGTCATCTTTTGTGAAATGTTAATTTCACAGCATTTATCATAATTAAATTTTGTGGCAAAAATGGCATTAATAATCATAGACAAGTATCAATCTGTATTTACAAAGTATGGATCATATATTCAAACCTTTTATTCCATTTGGAAAGACAGAAATAACAATGTTCTGTACAGGACTTTTAGGTGTGGAAAGTCACAATAAATAGTTGCAACCCTGTTTAATTCCACTATATTTTTTTAAATATGACTCGTTATTAAATGCCTATGAAATATTAGAAGATGGGCATTTATTCAATATTTTTTTAGTTCTAACGGCAATATATTTATAGGATTCGCGATATTAAATATATTTAAATATTTAAAGGAGTATGATCTTTTGAATATATGACAAGTATGTTAGTAATATTTTCAGGTAATTTTATAGGTAATTTTATGATTTTTAGTTCCACAAGAAGATATTTTTTTTACATTATCTGTAGAATTCAAAAGTAATAAAAAAGTGATAAACTAAATTATAAAGGGAAGATAGTTTTAGGAATGATCTGGAAAACTAGAGATAGTGGGATATTGGTCATCTTTCAAGACATTTTGCCCTTAAAAGACACAAACAAGGAATAATTGGGGTAGATTCAGGTTTTTATGAACTAAACTACGAAATAAAACACGCGAATCTTCACAAAATATATTACCGTTAACAGACATAAGTGTAATAAAAATCTACGTCACGTCACGACCAGGTCAGAGTATTGTGGATAGGTGATACGAATCTTATATATGAAAAAACATGATTAGTCAAAAATTTTGCAGCAATTTACCATAATCTTTATTATAGCATAGTGCAAACCTTAATACTACAGTGAATTTCCAAATAGTTTATCTAGAAACATAACTAAAATTGTGGTATCAATCTTTCTTCCATACATTTATTTTCACAAATTGAAACAACGAAATTTTGACTAATATTAACAAACTTCAAAAAATCACTTGCACTATGCTATATTGTAAAGTGTAAAATGTAAAACAAAACTACTAATTACCACTGTAATATTGTAACAACTAACACAAATACTCTACCTGGAGACGTGCACCGAGAGATCACTGTGTACACACAGCGGTAAACCGTATCACACTGCGTTACATGCCGTCACACTGCGTTACATCGAGTCACACTGCGTCATACGACGTCACACCTAGTCACAATGCATCACACGAAATCACACCGAGTCACAATGCGTCACAACATCACACCACGTTACACTATGTCACGTTGCGTATCACACTGTCAGTGTATGATGAAGGGCGCTCAGTCGCTGAGAGCGCGCTTGGGCTGCGGCTCGTCAAGATCGGTCTCCGGAGGGTGCTCCAGCCCCGGCAGCATTATCTGAGTGTCCGATGCCTCCGATGGCTGCAAGGAGAAAAATAATTATTACATTTACACAAACACAACAAACATACATAACAAAAGCAAACATACATGCAATGTATTAGCTAAGTCATGTCTATGCTAGTCTATGTTATGGAAGAACAGAGCATCCTGACACAAGTATATACTTAAAAGGATGCCTCAACTTAAAATATATTTATAATTGTTTTGAAATAAAAAAATATGATTATTATTATACTTATATAACTAAATCTGACAGCAGAGAGTAAGTGTAGTAGACAGTGGTGTGAATGTTACCTCGACATCGTTGGTGTTCTCTCGGTCAGGTACACCTCGGTTGCGCTTCTTGGGAGCGCGGTCCACCTGCTGCACCACCTTCTTAGCCTGGAACTAGAACAATACACAATATTATAGGTAAATATTGTCAAAATGGTTATGCTGAAACTTATCAGAAATTTATAATAATTTTTTTCTACACGTACAAAGTTATAGATGCAGAGAAAAGGGACTTTTTAGATTGTAGATATATGGGCCATCATTGTTGTATACATAATTCACGGACACAGTATTTTCTCCGGAGCGTCGGTGGCTCAGGGGTTAAGCACTTGACTTGCAATCTGCAGGTCCTGGGTTCAAATCCCATCATGTACCAATGTATTTTTCGATTTTCTATTTACATATGTACATTTATCCGACGTTCTTACGATGAAGGAAAACATAGTGATGCTGCACATATCTGAGAATAAATTCAAAGATATGTGTGAAGTCAACCCGCACTTTGCCAGCCTTGACTATGACCTAGTCACCCCTAACTTAGGGTAGGCTCCGAGCTCGTCAGTATAGTGAGCTGATGAAGTATTGTACCTGTAGTTCTGGAGGCAGGAATACACGCGTATTGACAAAGAAGTCCGGCTGCGGGCTGAAGTACATTGTGGGTATACGAGCGTCGGTAGGAAATTCACGCATCTCATAGTTTGTAGAGCGGGACCAGATCACCGACATCGCCAAGTCGCACACCGCCCACAGTTTCTGTAATAGTGACAATGAGAAATTACAACAAACTAAAAAAAAAATACCTCGCATTATACACTAAAACACTATTATCTTAATTATAAATCGAATGACACCTTACTACTTGTATACATAAAAATAAAAAAAAATACGTAAATCCCAATACAAATGAACGTTTAATATCAAATCATATATTTTGTAACATTTTTTTTATATCAAAAGGTGAGAAACGAGCAAACGGCCACCTGAGTTCGCCGAAATAGCGAGGCGACCGACAACTGCAAATGCAGATGCGTTGCCTATCTTTAATCAACAGAGAAGGGGACGCACAGAGAGAAGATATTTCTCCTTATGCGTCCCCTCTTCCGCCAAACCCTTTCCCATCCTTTCCTAATAAGAAAAGGGTGGGAAGGGAAAGAGGACTAAAATTAGGCCTCCGGTACCACACTCATCAGTAGAAACGCGGCATTGCTTCCACTTGACGCCAGTCTTCTGTACGGTTGTGGTATTTCACTGAGCGAGGCCCATTCGTGTTGTTTTGGGATCTATCACTGTTAAGTTCTCTGTAACATTAGGTAATTAACAAAAAATAATAATTTCCGATTACAAATAAATATGACCGTCAGCTAAAATTAGTACCAATATTTAAAATTTAAAGGTAAGCTGTAAAAATTCATTAAATAAAATAGTTATGTACTAACAAAGTTGAAGGAATCGTCGTTCTCGTGTATGGCGTCCTTGTGGTTCTTCATACGCTCTACAAGGTTCTTGTAGAAGCCGTAGCAGTAGAAGTCATTTCGTGTTATCAGCGGCTCCAGGATGAACCACAGACACTGCTTTATCACCTGCAATACACACATAAAAACATACAATAATTTGAAATAAATATGTGCACGTTAGTGACTATCATCTGTCAAAAATTGGCAATTTTTTCTGTTTATTTACATTTATCCTTAAAAAATATTTATAAAAACTTATTTTTCAATCTGGAGACCGATTTTTTTAACTTTTTATTTCGATTTGCGAGCCATGACAATGGTTAATGTACAGTGGCGGAAATCCGCGATGTTCAACTCCTCTCACAAATAACCAATAAGGTAGCAGTGATTTGTGCAAATGTCTGGATAACAAAAATTATTGTTCATTTACGACTGACCAACTTTTTATTCTAGACACATGTCTGCTGCGTCCTGTTAGTTATTTTTTCACGTCGTCGTCTCAATTTGTACAAAACATTCAAACGACTAAATCTTAATTAAAGTGGAACACCGTCAAATTCCCCGATAGTACATTCTTATTTCAACCAAACTTTTAAAAAAGTAGTTGTTAACAGAATCAGTCAATGACTAGCATTATTCACTCTTCAGAACATTTCACAATATTTCAGATTTTTTACAATATGACGAGTAATATGTTAGTGAGTGTTACCTTGAGCTGTGCGATATTGTCGTATGCGGTGAAGGTGGGGTCATGTGCCAACACCGGCACCGCGAACACAAGCATGTAGTCCGGCAGAATGTGTGGCAGTTGGCTCACAGCTCGCTCCACTACATACATACAACAAACCCATTCACTTACATACACATACATACATTATCTTACTAGATGTTGTCCATTGGTTTTGTTTACCAATGTATATTTTATTATATCAATGATATAAAGAGGAAAGATTTGTTTTTTTTTTTTACATGTAATGGATAAACTCAAAAACTATTGGACCGATTTCAAAAATTATTTTGTCATTAGAAATCTACATTTTCACTAAGTAACTACTTTTTTTTAAATTCCTCGCTAAACGAAACTAATTTTTATAATGAATACGCCAGCGCTTGATAGTATCAGTAAGTTTATCACTGTTCAAGTTATATTTCAAACCAAACTATGAAGGCTCGCAATTTCATACTAAACACTGCACAAACATTATGTATGGGTCCAATGAGGACACACTCGACTCGATCCACGAGAAATCCTACGAAAGTGTATTAATTGCGGATTTTTTTTACAAAATGTTCAACTTAAAAAATAAGTCTGTAAGAAAGGAAAGTTTGTGTATGAGTGTGTGTGTACAACATACATTTAGTGCCAACAGTAATGTTGCGGACGTAGTCGCGGCGGCGCACGACGTCTGCGAGCATGTACTGACGCACGAGGCTGCGCACGCGCCGCTCCGGCTCGCGCCCCGCCAGCGCGTACATACCCATGAAGTCCAGCGGCAGACATTTGTTGGGGATACCCTGGAATGTTACAATTTAACTTTTATTACCAGTTCTTTTAAGATTAAATAAAAATTGACACAATAACGTAAGTAAATCAATTTGTTCCTGTTTAAATTATAGGTCTAAATTAGTGTTTCCCAAAGTGGGCGATAACGCCCCCTTGCGGGCGTTTGAAACCTAGGAGGAGGCGATAAGGGGCCCAAAAAATGGGGGGCATTGAAATTAATTAAAGTAATAAAATTGTGATTTTAAAGTTTTAGGGCTGAATAAAAATTAGGGGGCCCTGAAATATAATTGAATTTCAAAGGGGGCGGTGAAAGAAATAAGTTTGACAATCACTGGTCTAGATCATTAGATTTAGGCAAACTGATTTAATTTTTGTATTTCTGATTTTTTATTAAAAAAATCTTTGATGACATTTTTAATATCGGAGATAAACAAGGGTCAAGTTACAATAAAAAGCACAAAGAGAATTACTATATAACTTGATGAAACAAATTACAACATTACTTTTGAGAGTCCTTTGTGAAGCTTCGCCGCGAATAATTCTCGAACTTGTGGCACTTCGTCCTGTTGTACAATAAAATACAAATTATGAATTTCAGATTTTATATTAAACCTTTTCTCCATCCATCATTAAAAAAAACTAAATTATCGTAAACGTTAGACATAGCAAAAAAAACTCAAAAATTTTAAATTATTTCCTAAGTCCTCACAAACATACTGTCCATAATTTTTTTTTAAATAAGCTTTTATAGTATTTTTCACTTTAAAATGTTACTATATGGGTTTAATTTGTATGATAATACATACAATCATAAGATGTGAGAGATTGTAGAACTGCTCCGCGGTGTACTGATCACCGACACCTTTCTGCTCGCAGATCTTCAGCATGGCCGCACCAGCCGCCAGCCGCAAGTGAGCCATCTCCGCTTTTGATAATTGATTTTGCTGGAAAAATATATAACAAACAATTATATACAAAATAATAAAGAGCATAAAACTATTTAACTTGTAAATGAAATAAAAATTAATTATAAAAACTGCGTGATGTTGAACTTTCGTTGAAACGGCGCCAACAGTCTGCTTCAACATAAAAATGTAGTACCTATATCATAAATACGCTTAGATGAATGTGGGAACGAAATAGGTGTGCCAAGACTGTGCCAAATGGAAGACCGTAATTTTTATAGCGCTTGACTTTTCTATACATTATAAGGTAGCAAACGAGCAAGTGGTTACCTTGATTTTAATCAACGAAGGAGGGGACGCATGTATCCCGTCCTCCGTCAAATCCACTTCCCCTTCCTATCCTTTCCACATAAGAAAAGGGTAGTGTGGGAAAAAACAACTAATCAGACTGTAAGCGGAATGACTTCCACTTGTGACATGTCTTCTGTGTGGTGGTGGTATTGCTGATGGCGAGGCCCATTAATGCAACAGATGTTGCTGGTGTCAAATGGTGATGGTGGTAGACATGTGTACCTGCAGCAGATCGCCCTTGTGTACGATGAAGGCGTTGAGCATCCGGAAGGTCTTCTGTGCGGAGAGCTCATCACGCTTGAGGCCCAGCAGCCAGCGCGCCATGCACTTGAGCCCCTCCAGCTTGCAGCGCGTCTCCTCCGGCAGCTCCTCCTCCTCGCACCACTCACCCTGAGGAGCGCTCGCACCACCGCCACCCTCGCGCACCAGCAGCTCCTTCACTATCTATACATACAAAAAAAAAAACAATATATATCTTACTAATGTTATAAATGCGAATGTTCAGATGGATGGATGGATGTTAGAAGGTATCTCCGGAACGGCTCAATGGATCCTGATGAAATTTGGTACAGATGTAGAACACATAGGCCTCTTAATACTTTTTTTTAATTTCGCGTGGAGGGAGTCGCGGGCGAATGCTAGTATTATATATAAATGTGGTAGTAGATATATTATACAATAGCAATCGCCCCCCACTTTGTCACCACAGAATAAAAGTTTTTTCAGTGAAATTCTCGTCAAAATAGGTCCAATCGTTTCACAGATTAAACAGAACAAATGCGGCTTGCTGATAAAAAGACGAACAAACAGACAAAAGTTTTTTAAATGCGTTTAGGTACACCAGATACATCACCGAAACTTTTTTTTACAAAATCAGAGTTATGTCATAAGCTTAAGAGCCTAGAACAGTTTCATATATTTTATAAAAATAGACACCGACCGTTTATATACATACACCTTCTTTCTATAACTATATCATTTTAGTTAATCAGCCGAATGCTGTCTTGGGTCCTCACCTTCCTGGAGACGATATTCTTGATGTGTACCGGGAAGGCGTCAGGCAGATTGTGGGCGAGGTGTCCCAACGTCACAATGGCGGTGCGATAGTGCTCCGAGTGCGGGCTGAGTGTGCCTCGCAGCGTCTCCAGCATCTCTGTGAAGATCTGACCGCGCTGCTCCGGCACATTCACGTACAGACATCTGCAATAACACTATTTGTTAACTGAAAACCAAAAAAAAAGACAGGCCACTGATACTGAGCGGAATTAATCTAATCACCTAACTTTATCTCTCTCTCTTCAAAATAGGTATACGGGTCTAAACTACAATTTAATTGAAAACTTGTATACTTGTAACAATCTAAACTTAATTTGTAAAAAACCAAAAATCCCGACTGACAGAGGTTCTAATAGATGAAATAGCGCCATCTATTGGCTGCCTTATAAAACTAAGATTTTAATTACTTAAATTTAAACTAAATAAACTGTTATGTTATATGTAAAAATGTCTTTTTTAATAATATTGTCGAAACCATCGAAAAAAAAAAGAAAAAAAAAGAAATGGTGAGTGAGATTTGAACTCATTTTATTCATGCCGATGGAAGACACCCTATGACACTCCGGGGGAGAAGACTTATGGAATGATACCTCACTCGTTAAAATCACTTCAGTCGTTTAAGCTATAGGCCGTTACAATGTAATTTACATATACACAAAGCCACACACATAAAAAACAAACTTACATACGAAAAACCCTCTTTATCAGTCGGGTAAAAACTTCAAAAACAGCTAAAACACCACCATAGTCAATATTTAACAATACATACCTGACAGCATTCTTGGCTTGTTTAGGTGTTCCAACTTCAGCGTAAGCTTTGCACAGATCTATCAGTTTTGGGAACAATGAGGGACACGCCTCAACTGGAACATAACATTACAACAAATATTTAAACTCTATATTGTAACACTACATCTATTTAAATTTTCTATTTACCTGGTCAGGCTATACTGTATTACATATAGCCATCATATAAACGATGGCTATATGTAAGAAGAAAAGCAAAAATGTATGGACTATGTTTAAAGAGAAATATGTAAGTAGTAAGTAAATTCAAACAACAGCTGAAACATTTTTTTCTTAAGGTAAGCAAACGAGCGGTCACTTAATTTCGCCAAAATAGCGAAACTACGCTGCCCATAGACATCCGCAATTGCAGACGCGTTGCCTACCTTTTATCGACGGTGGAGGGGATGCAAATTAAGAGAATATTTCCCCTTCCTATAAGTCTTCTGTCAAATCTACTTCGCCTTTAAATACTTTTCTCACAAGAATATTGTTGAAAGGGAAAGGGGAATAAAATTATATAAATTAAATTAATTAAATATGAGAGAGTAGTCATATGTATTGTTGGTAAAAGATTAAGGATCACCATGATGATGATCACATCATCAAAATCATCATCATCAACCTTTTCCTACTGACCTTAATAATGTTACATAAGTACTCACTCAAAGGTCTGTATTTCCCTAGGAAGGTGAGTGCAGCCAGTATGTGTGGAGCGACGGTCTCGTCATCCATCTCCAGCATGGAGGTGAGGCGGCCCAGGATGTCCTCGTGCAGGAAGTGCGCGGGGAACACGAATGACAACATCACTAGTAGCTTCAGACCACGCTCTGCCGCTTTCTTTAGTTCTATACCTGGAAGTGTCAATATTAATTAAACTAAGCTTTTACTCGTGATTTCGTCAACGTGGAATTTAAACAAATATGTTCTATGTTACTCCCGCATGTATAAGCTACCTTCCTGTTAAATCTGGTCAAAATCGGTCCAGCCGTTTCGGAGATTACCCGGAACAAACGCGGACTTGCGCAAATACAGATGGAAAAAGACAAAAATCTTAAAGATTTTTCGTTATTAGTAACTGTAAGTAATAGAAGTTCCAATGTTATTTAATTGTACAGATAAAATGTGTACAATAATGAAATTTAAACAACGACTAAAAATGTAGATTTATTTTAGTGATTTAGCTACATGATAGACGTATACCAAAATTATTTTTTATCTATATTTCATTGATTTTTTATTACGTAGATACACATTTGTATACAAAGTCAAACGTAAAATGTGACTTATAACGACGCAATAGGATCGAAAACCAATTCTTACAGTTTTGCACTTAACAAATTTGGTCCATTATTATTAAATGTAAAAACTACCAGGGAAACATAATGTTTGAAATATATTCAATGTGAAATCCACTTTAAGCCATGGAAATAAAGCATAAATTCCTAAACAATTAAACATGAATTAAGTCGTTTTGAGTATTCAACTCTTTTAAATAAGGCATTACTGACATTGTTATAGTTTCGTTATCGCTAAGACAGTGTAGCAAGTATGTGAAAGGAACAAATGCGTAAAAGACGTCCGTATCCTCGGGCAGTCAAATTGCGACTGACAACAAAAAAACTCGAATTTCGGTCTACCTTCTTTTGAAGGTTCCATTTTAAATGAATGATATAGATTTCAAATAAATAACTTACCACATTCCTCTGCGATAGATGTGTCAGTGCCTTTAACTGCTCCCTCCACGTACTCAACCAGTATGAGGAGAGAGTCGTGGTCAATCATCACCGAGCTGACGCGTTCCAACAACATCTTCACCGTGTTGTAGTA